>JASDQU010309075.1:44828-64672 GCA_032191745.1 Picea mariana
GGACTTGTGTTGGTGTAGCAGTAGAGTTAATAACCTGATCAACTGGGTGATTCATGGTTTGACCGGATGGTCCTGTTTCACTAGGAGAGTCATGAGGATGAAAGGGTTGTCGAATAGATTCAAAATGTTCATAGAGATCACGTCCCGATAAAGTCCTCCATGCAGAACGAGTAGGTGTGGAATTGGTTTCTACTGTGGTGCTAGGATGAATAGGAGTCATATACTCATCACCAAAGATTGGTTCCGTGGATCCCATATATGTTTCGGTAAAGATCCTCTCCGGTAATTGTGGGACTTCTTTGTCTATGATGTTTCCAAGGGAGTCTAAACAAACCAAAAGTGGTTCGAGAGGAGTTACTGACACAGGTGTGGTGGGATTTTCAACCGTGACCAAAGTGTCTTTTAAGTTATCTAATGGAGGAGCAATAACACTTCCGGCGTCAAATTGATTTTCTACCTTTCTACGGTAGTTGTCTTCTGGAGGCTTAGGAGGTAAGGGTTGATAGCCTTTCGGAGGCAGCCCTTGCATCCTACATGATCAGTGAAGACCTTTATTTTATACGGGCTCAACTATCGAAAATAACAGAACACACTGAAAATCTAGGGCCAACTAACAAAAAGAAACAACATGCGCTAATAAAATCTAGGAATCAACCAAGCAGACAAAACTTCTCTCGATGACAATACTAGTTGGTGATGAAATCCAACATCGCTTGATCAAGTCGAGAAGGGGATGGGATATGGTGGAATAGTTACAATGGTGACCTACTTAATGGACTTTCACCTTGGTGCAAGCTTCCACGCATTAATTGTGGATTTACCCTCCAAGGAGCCCGAGTAAGTTTGACCAATGTATGTTCCAGGTACGGTGAGACTTCCCTTCACCATCACCTTGTGTAAGTACCTAAATATTATGGCAACTAAAGACACCAATTCGTGGTGAGTCCCTGGGTGGGTACAATCGACAGTCCGATACAGAATGTATGGGTAGGATAACAAGTCCAAAATCAACCCGAAAGGCTCCCACACATAATCGTGGGTATACCTTCCAGTGAGCTCCAGTATACGATCGGACCACTATAAACAATTGAACCATAGAGGGATAATCTCCGTAATTCTCCCGAATGCCACCTCGTGTGTAATCCCTGTGTGAGAGGGGGATCCCAGAAAACCAATACGACAATTGGATTTGACTCTCCCTAACTCAGGATGCTGATGTTTTTTTTGAAAACTTTGGAGAGTTGTACTCACAGCCTAATCCAAAGTGCTAACCCTAGTCTAATGTTGGTGGAATATCCTAAAAACAAAAATGGTCTAGATAACTTTTAATTAGCGTTTGTTTTATAGCTGTTCTTTACTCAAAGGGTGCACGAAAGCGAAACTAATGGAATGATGACCCAATGCCCAAAAAGATGCATAGAATATGATAAGAAATCATTTCTTTTCAATGAACTCCTATTTAAGGGAAAGAGAAAGAGTCATTTTCACTTTCAAACACTAATATGAAAATTCCTCAAACAATTGGTTCTCAATCGAATCCAATGCAATGCTAAAACACTTTCAAAAATGCCTTCTAATATGCAAATCAAGCACTAAAATGTATCTTTTTCGTTTGTATGTGAATGATAACTAATTCAATTCAAAAACTTCTCCTATCAACTACCTTTTCAGATCAAGGAGGTTCAGACAAGTATGATCGGATTTTGCACACACAACACACACCCTCTTGCTGTGATTGAAACAAGAAGCAAACAAAGAACAAAAATAACAAAGAAAAATCAAACAATTCACAAAAAAAGAGATGTTGAAGAAAAATGACCTCAAAAAACCAAGTGAGAAGAGTCACAGACTTCATATGTCCTTCCTTGGAGTTCCCGCTCAGTCGGATAGGAGAGAAAAAAAACAACGGATTGATTTCAATCTCTCAACAGCAAAAACTCAAAAATAATGAATAAGGGCATAAAATATGAACAACAAGGTGTTTAATTCTTAGGAGGAAGCATGTCAAAGGTCAAAGGAAGAATCATTGAATCACAAAGCAGCTCAGCGAGTAAAAAAAACAGGGTTTGGACCTCCAAAAAATGTAATTTTTGAAGAGATTTTGTGCAAAAAGGGGTTGGCGCTCTGGTGTAACCGACACCTGGACATTATAACACTCTGTCCAACACCTTTAGGGAGTGTTGGCGCTCTTATAACATGGGCATAGGGTCTCCAGGCTCAAAAAACTCATAAAAATGTCCAAAAACACAAAATTTCAGTCAAATTTTGACAATCAGGCTGAGTGTGATGGGGTAAAGAGTCAATCAGCAATTTCAATCAGATATGAAAGGGGTGAACAAGGTCTAAAAAAAATCGAAGGGCAAGACAATGTCTATGAGGAATAATCAAAACCAATAGTTTCGATTTGATCCCCAGCGAAGTCGCCAATTTCTATTGAAGGAAAATCTCCCTGCGGACAGGTAGATCTCCTCAAAGATATAGACTCTTAACTCTAAGACAAAAAGTGCTTATCATGGTCACTGACTTCCTTTTAGATCTAGGTGGACTAGTGTACAAGGAGGAAGGAGAAAAGAAGTACCTTTTACCGGTGTTTGTCCCTGCACGCTCCGAGTTGAGCTCCAATCTTTCACCTCTCGATAGATCCTGTAGACAAACAAAGTATGACCACTTCATACTCTATCAAGATTAGTCTGAAATAGATCTATATACTAAAGAGACAAATTCATGTGAGATTGAACACGAATTAGAAAGAAACAGGCCAAGCAAATTATACTAATGAGGACAAAACGTTGCTTACAACCGTAGATGGAATGCGACAGTTCTGCCAAGTCCTCCTTGTCTAACCCTTGCTCGAAATATCCACGATCTGAATGATGATAGCTTCACCAATTGATCCCTATGAGATCATAGGTCTCTTACCTCCAAATCATCTCTGTTCCAGCACCACTTATAAGATCATATGTTTGGTGTGATTCACCCTTTTCATCCATCCCTTTCACCATGAGAAAGCTTGCTTATATAGCCTTGGAGAGGCTTTAACCACTTGAGATATCCTTGGGGAAGTTGAGGATTTTCCTCCTTCAGTTAGGGATCATCCCTTAGATCATGGATTGAATAGGGATTTGAATCCAACTACCTTCAGGGATTGAAGGGATCTTCTCCAAAATCATCTCAACAAACCAACTGCTACCCAGAATAGGCAGTGCTCCCTTAAAAGGGCCATCAGAGCGTTATAGCACTTCCCAGTAGGCTTTAGGGGGGTGCCATCACTCCCTAAAGCCATCAACGCTCCCTCAGAAGGGCTATTAAAGCTTTATAACACTCCCAGACAGTGTAAGGGGGGGCGCCAACACTCCTAAGAGAGGTATAGGAGAGCGCTCTCCTCCAAAAACTCAGTTTTTTGGGTGCTTTCAGATGGCAAGAGGTTCATAAGCCTGTTGACTCATTTCTCTTCTTCCAAATCAAATGTTTGAGGTGTTCCAAGTGCCCTTCTCATGTCGTTATAGGCACAACATAGGCATCATGGCAGTATGCTTTTCTTGACAAAACTTGTGAGCAACATGTGACACTTGCGACCCTTGTAATGATTACACTTGCGACACTAGTAAAGTGAGTATTTTTTATGTGTAATAGGATGGATAAAATATTCCATATTAAGATTCAAGTCAAGAAGAAAAAGGTGGATGCTCTATTTGATTCTAGTTCACAAGCCAACCTCATAGTAGAAGATATAGTTAGCAAGCTTGTATTCAAAATTCATGACCAACCTCAGCCATAGCCATTAGGTTTGGTAAATAAGGATGCATATCTTAGGGTAACTAAGAAATTTAAAATCATGTTTCATATAATTGAAAACTATATAGATGAAGTGGAGATAGATGTACTACAACTTGATGTGTGTGGTGTAGTTTTCATAAGCCTCTACATATACACGAGGGATGAAATTCATAAGGAAAAAAAATAATATCTCTTGATAAAGGATGGGAATTCCTTCATCATAAATGAACACAAAGGTAAATCAAAGATGTCTATGGTAAGTGTTAACTAGGCTAAGAAATTGAACAGTTTTAGGAAGAATTTTGTATTACTCTTCTTAAGAGAGAATCAACTAGGAGATGACTTGGTAAACATTAGTTATAGGAGCTTAAGTATGCATACATAGAGGTGTTTTGGGAGCCTAAATGATTACCGCCAAAGGAGGAAGTAGAGCATGAGATACATTTATTGCCTAACTCTCCATTGCCAAATATTGGGTTGTACAAACAATCCATCTTGGAAGAGGATGAAGTGAGGAAACAATTGTAGAAGAAATTAGAACATGGAGTAATTATACCAAGTACCTCAGCTTATGGGTCACCTATCATCATAATACCAAATAAGGATGGGACTTGGAGAACATGTATAGACTATACATAATTAAATAATATCACCCTCAAGAATTGTTACCCTCTACCCAGGATTAATAACATGATATATCAGTTGTATCATGCCTATCACTTCATCAAATTGGATCCCAAATCGATATACCACTAGGTATGAGTTAAATAAGAAAACACTTGGAATATTACCTTCAAGACAAGACAAGGTCTATATAAATTACTAGCAATACATTTTAGTTTGTCTAATGCACCATCTACATTTATGTGTTTGATGAATGATGTGTTGCATACCTTTCTAGATTCATTTGTAGTAGTGTACTTAGATGATATATTTATTTATATCTCTACATTTGGGAAGTGCATATTTCACATGGCATGTAGGTGTTAGAGACTGAAAAATGATCAACTCTCTGAAAACCTTTAAAAATGTGAGTTTTATTAGCAGTCATTGGTTTATTTGGCATATACAATTGGTAATGTAATTGAATATATGATATTTAATAGGGTATAATAGTACCTATGGAATTTTATAACATCCTTTTCAGCCATGCTTGCACCACTCAATACGGTAAAAACCAATGGAAATAATTTCCAGTGGGGAAAGAACCAACAAAAAACATTTCATGAGTTGAAATGAAGGATTAGTCAAGCATCAGTTCTTGCATTGAATAATCTATATAGGCATTTCAAAGTAGATATGTATGTAATTTGATATGATTTGGGAGTGGTGTTGATGTAGGGAGGAAAGTTGGTATGCTACGATTCTAAAATGTTCCATGTTGGAGTCCTAAAATACCTTACATATGCCAAGGAATTATTTTCTTTCATTCAATATATTAAGAAATGGAAACACTATTTGATGGGAAAGGAGACCATTGTTCACATTGATCACTAGACATTATAGTATTCATAGGCCTAGAGTAAGCTTCAACAAACCAAACACTACAAATGGATGGGGTTTCTACAATAATTTCATCAAATATAAGAAGGATAGAACTAATAAGTTGGTAGACATGATTTCAAGGTCGCCCACATCTAAGATTACAACTTTGGGAACTCTTGTGAACATGGATATGGTCACCCATGATGCATACCAAGAGGCATACATAAAATATGAGAAATTTAAAGAGGTGTTCCAATAGCTACAAGGTCAATTTCATATAGAATAAGGTGACAATAAGGTTGACTATCATCTTCTGGATGGATTACTTTACAATATAGACAAAATGTTTGTTCGTAAAGGTGAAATATTGTATCCTATGTGATAGGCTCACACCTTCAAAGTTGTAGGGAATTTCGGTGTTGGGAAGAAATTTTCTAACTTACAAAGATATGTGTATTGAAATAGAATGCACGAAAACATAGCTCAAATTATTAAAGGATGCATACTTTGTTGTACCATCAATCCTAGTAACATAAATCAAGGTTTTTGCCATCCCTTACTTGTATCTACTAGATCATGGAAGAGAATTTCCATGGATTTTGTGGGTGGTTTACCAAGAATAAGGAAGGGACATCACTATCTATTTGTGGTGGTTGAAAGGTTTGGCATGATATGAATTTCGTCCCTTGTAAAATGACCATAAATGGATAAGATGTAACAAATATTTTCTTTGAAAAGATCAAGGTTCATTTTGGGATATCAAGGAGCATCATCTCAGATAGAGATACCAAATTTATTAGTTCCTTTTGGACTACACTTTGGGAGAAGATGGACACCAAGTTTAAAATATCAATACATTTAGATTCATAGATAGATGGGTAGATAGAGGTAGTGAACAAGAAACTAGTTAATATTTTGAGGAGTTACAATTAGAAGCATTCAAGAATCTCAAATGAAATTTTTGTTTATATTCAATACTCTTATAACATATTATTTCATACTTCTACGAGTAAGTCCCCTTTTGAAACTTGCTTTGGGTATTTTACACCTTCACCCTTGGATATTGTATATGGATAGAAAGGAAGAGAAAGGGAAGGTTTCACAATATAAGCATTGAAATATTATAAATTTATTGATAAAAATAGGAAGATCCATTTGAAAGTACAAGAGACATTGAATAAGGCATAGGGAAATTACAAGGGCTAACATGTTTAGAAAAAAAACGAGAAAACATTTAAGGTGGGACATATATTTTGGTTGTGGTTAAACAAACAAAGGCTACAAATTCCTAGAAAGAATATCGACGCTTTGTAGTATGGCCCTTTTGAAGTGTTGGAGAAGGTGGGTGGTAATGAAAATAAACTTAGTCTAGCCCCATATATACACATTTAATTAGTAATGAATGTAAAGAATATGGAAATCTATAAGAATTCCATGTTGGAACAAGAAAATAATGCCTTCCATATTGGAACATGAAACTAATAATCAATTCTTACCTACCACAGAGGACCTAGCATCAATAACTCAAGCATTGGTTTCAGAGCTTGATTATATTCCTGATTTAGAGGTATTCTTTGAACCATGTTTGGATCCCATTTCCTTACAGGGGGTGTGTGGGGGATTTCCCCCACATCTGTCTCTAGAGGGGAAATTTCCTTGTAAAATATTGTAATTTAATAATCAATCTGAACCATTCATCATTAGGTTGCAGATCCAACAACAAAAGTTATGTTAAGGTTTTTTTTTCCCTAGAAGGAAACCCTTTTTTATGTATGAGGGAATTGTATTGTGCTTGTGTATGTGAGTGAATATTGTATTATGAGAGAGGATATTATGAGAAAATAAGAGGAAGTTATAGTGGCTATGATGTAGCTTGTATCCCTTCATTTGTTGGATAATAATAAAGGAAGGACCGACAATTTATCTAGTGGATGTAGCCCACATTGTCTGAACCACGTATATCTATGTATGTATTGTATTGTGTATCTTCGGTGTTTTATTTATTCATATTTTTTTATTTTATTTCTCTGCAATCCTATTTTCTAAAAATCGGTATTAGAGCGAAAGGTAATTCGCAGGAAAATAGGGTTCCTAGTTCGAGTGGGAGCAATGGCAAAAGATGGAACGTTTAGTGTCAAGCAATTTAATAGCCAAAACTACCAGTTATGGTGATCTGAATTATGTTGGGAATGGAATGAATGCAGAGATACAACAAGGAGATATACAAATATATTGCAATAAATATACAAATATAGTAATGCATATTTTTTATTAATGAAAGGAATGTAGAGAAACTATAAAAATACATAGTGAATGAACTTGCTAGAATGGTGGCACCTTATCTGAGAGAAGAGATGTGACCACTACACTCATTTGAGAGAAGATGGTGTTTAAAATCAGGTTCCAAAGGACTTTTTATATTAAATAAAATACAAAACCCTAACCACAGAAGATTAAACACCAAAAAGTTTGTGGGCCCCGATGGGGGTAGTTGATACATCAACTTCTTTAGGGTGTAACTTTTGCATACGATCTCCGTTTGGGGCGCATGATAACTCGTTGGAAACGTATATCCAAGAAGAAAACATTTATATTGGGCATGGGATAGAGCCTATAACAATAACCTGGGCCCCAAAACATAAAAAAAAAAATGTTTTTTAAGGCCTCTAAATGGCCGCAAAATTTTTGCACCTAAAAAACTGTAGAAAACTGCCAAGGTGGAAAACTGTATTTTGAGCCAGTGGAATAGGTTGGTGGCCACCGATATACACCTAGATGATTCCTCCCCACTTAGGAAGCAATCATATCCATTGCATCAAATTCCCAGAGAATATTTTTCTAAATATGAACCTTGGTGAGTTGCTTTCCTTGCAAAAGAAGTTGTCCTGATTAGCATGTTTAAGGTTTTCATGAACCTATTGTTGGAGGTGTTGGATCCATTCAAACAGTATATATGCATGCTCCGCCTTGGTCTAAGTGTGGGATGAATCTATCATTGAAGGTACAACATGAATATTATGAAGGTATATGTTATGACTTTGCTTGACTGGGTACTGTGGAGGCACCACCGTATGTGAAGTAAGAATGTCTTTGTGTGCTTCTACAATATTGTCGATATGCTTTTGCTAGATAGAAAGGTCTTGAGCCTAGGTTACAGTGGTTGGAATTTCCTTCTATTTTTCTTCTGACTGGATCTTAAAGAAGCTAAAAATTTTCGTATCAGAGACTACTTTACGACACTATTTTGGATGGACAACAGTCGAAACTACCTCTGGTACCCTGTAGAGCTGACCTCCCAAAGAAACAATAACACTATGGGGTTATGACTCATAAAAAACATGACACTTCCATGTATATGGCTGTCCTAATAGAAAATCACATACTTCCAATGGGGTAACATCACATAGTACCTCATCTTTGAAGGGCTTGATGTGGTAGGACAAACATCACTACTGGCTGACGCATGTTGGACAATTGATTTGGACAGTT
Source organism: Picea mariana (assembly GCA_032191745.1). Classification (NCBI taxonomy): domain Eukaryota; kingdom Viridiplantae; phylum Streptophyta; class Pinopsida; order Pinales; family Pinaceae; genus Picea; species Picea mariana. The sequence goes on from JASDQU010309075.1 coordinate 53,580, forward strand.
GGTTTTCATTCATGTCAACCCTTAGAGATTGATGTCAACATTTGGATAAGTATGAAATCCCTATAGATATGGTTGATATTGATGGTGAGTTTTTTTTCACTGATAGAGTGGTTGATCTCAACAGATGTGATGGGTGCATTTGATGAAGTCTACATAAAGCCTCAGAGGTGTGGTTATGGTACCCGAAGTTGGTTGAGGAATATGTACATGAATAATAGTGTAAATGTAGGTAATACACTCATATATGGATAGTCCTTGTCATGTTCTTTCCGATGATAGGTGGTATGCCATGTGGTTCCTTATGGCTAGGGAGATATTCCCTTGTGAAGTTGGAAGCCCCAAGGAATGGTCAAGAAGCCCCTAATTGTTTACAAGTCATTATTGAAAGGGTAAAGTGGTTGTGACAAGAAAGTACTAGAAGTACTAAGATTATGGAAATAGGTTACTATGAAAAGGTATATAAACACCTCAAGGGGTCTCTCATAAACACACACACTTACATTAAATATCTATCTTCTGAGAATGTTATGGTCTAATATTTTGGTCTATTGGTGAATCTGATAGTAAGTACAAGGAAGTGAAGAAAGAGTGAAGAAAGAGTGAAAATTTTGGAGGTACAGAGTGATGGGGTTGTTCTATAACCCTAATTGATCATGCCATCACAGGTCATGTTGAGGTTGTCCCATGAGGCACCCCTACGGGTTTCCTAGGGTGTGTCACATGAGTCTTGTGAGGCAAAGGAAAATTTGGGGCAAATGTTGGTACCAGGCTGTTGAATGTTGTGACAGTGTTACATGTTAATATTATAGTAAAACATATTATCTACAGGTTGCATGTATGCTTATGTGATTGTATCATATGCTTGGTGATGGTGTGGTACATGCTTGAGAGGCATGTCTTGTTGATGCATGGTACATCTTGGTGATATTCATATGGTACATTGATTACTAGTACATATTGGTTGTATTGGTATCTCATTTGGTTACATGGTGATGATTTTATATGCTTGAGGCTTACTCTTGGTTTAATCTTGAAGCATTTTCACATGGTGTATGGTTGTCATTTATATTGATACATTGTTGAGGAATACACTTGGTATATCAAAGCACATGTATGAGATATATCTCTTGGTGATGTTTGTACTTTGTTGAGGTACACCATTGATGGTACTTGCTTGATATATCCTATGGTACATGGTGTATGGCATGATTGAGTGATATGGTATATGATTGAGATACATTGTTGGTACATGGTATGGTACATGTGTTGATGTCCATGGTTGATACACAGTATGACACATGTGTTGATGTACATTGTTGATGCACATGGTTGATACATGGTACAGTACATGATTGGTACTAGGTATGGTGCTGATATACATGGTTAATGGTTGAGGCATATGGTATAGGTTGTGGTGCATAGTTGATGCACGGTTTGGTATAGTTGTGGTGCATGGTTTATGCACATTTTGGTATATTTGTGGTTCATGATTGATGCACAATTTGGTACAGGTGTTGGTGCATGGTTGATGCACTTGTTGTGCAACAAGTTGTGGTACATAGTTGATTCTTGGTATGGTATAGGTTGATGGTTTGGTACATGATTTGATACATGGTTGCGATACATACCTTGTGATGGTATGTTGGTGATCTTGGTACATGCTTGGTAGAGGAATGTGTTGGTGATGTTGGACATCTAGTTGAGAGGTGTCCTTGGTATATGATCCATGTGAGAGGATCTGGTTGAGTATGAATTATAGTGAAAGGTTGATGAGACAAGTTGGATACATTGATAGGTTGGATACAGTGACAGGTTGAAAGGTTATAGGTTGATGTGACAGAGATAGTGACAATAATAGTGACAGTGGCAGTGATTGTGGTAGTGACAGTTGGTCTACATTTATATTTCAGGGTTGAAGGATGGGGAAAGGAAAGGGGGTTGAACCCTCTTTCCAGCTGAAGCCAGAGAACTGATGTAGGAGCATCTCTCCACCTCATCCAACACGTCAATGGATAGCGTATCTGTGTACTTGGAGGGAGAAAATCCCAAAGAAGGATGCACCAGTCCTTTAAATTTTTTATCTTAAATTTAAATTTTAATATAATTTAAGTCTGTAAGGATCAAGGAAAGTTGAGCCACTTTCTTTGTACAGGCCGAGTTATTGTAATAGGTAGAGTCTCCTTTAATGGCTGGCAATTAGGTAGATCTAGATCTGATTTAGACTAGATGTTTCTTAAATGTAATTGGATGTAATTTAATGAGAGTAGGTAGTTGGAGGGAAGGCTTGACAAGCCCCTCTTTTTTAAAAAGATCCTTGTATCAAAATTCATTAGGCAGTGGAAGAGAGAGTTGTTGATAGAGATCAATAGAGGAGAGGAGAAGAGATGAGACTCAGTTGAAGTCCAACCTTGTAAACATTGTAATTAACATTCATATATTAATATAAAAGAATTTTTTCCTGCATATGATGTTTTGTGTGTATGTTTTATGAGTTTTTTGAATGTCTTTGAATGCTTTCTGTGTTTACTCATGTATTCCATGAATGTTGTTAGTTCATGTTTTATTCACTTTGTAGGAATTAGATAGATTTCCCCATCTGTAAGTTTTCTAAGTGTCCTGGGATCTTAGGCTTGTGCAAGGAGCGCACACCAGAGTAATTGAAATACTCTGTGAAGCCAGTGAAAGGAGTGTACTTGAACTCTATTTTGAGTTCAGAGAAGAGTGTTCTAAATGGGCACACCAGAAAAGGATTATAGATCAGAAGGGAAATTTGTCCTAGGAAGACATGCCATAGTTACTGAATACTCTGAGGAGAAGGCTCTGCAAGGAGTGCATTGAGTGAGCGCAAGGAGTGCACAATAATATTTTTGGAAAAATATTTAAGTATGAGTCTTTTAGAAGCTCAGAGTGCAAGGAGTGCATAAGGAAAACACTTTGTAAAGTGGTAGTCAAAATTAAGAAGGAAATCCCAAGGACTGTGCACGAGGCCAAATATTTTAGAATCCAAATCTTAGAGTGAAGAGTGAAGGAAACAAGGAGAGTGTTGAAGAAACACTCTGAAAGTGTTCGTGAGCTCATGAGGAAAAGAACAAAATGTGTGCTCACACTTCACCAAAGTGTTGAATAAATCTTAGGAAGAGTGGATTTTTTCGAGAGCATAGGCAGAGGCCAAGCAGACAACCCTGCAGGAGAAGCATCAAAGGTTAAGCCTTTGAGAAATTGAGAATTTCCTTATTTGAAGTGAAGGAAAACAAGGTCGAGGAGGAGGAGGTACAATAGTCATTGATCCAGGATGGAGAGAAGATCTGGACCATCGGATCAGAGTCCAGACAGAAGGAGGAGTGCATAGGAGAAGAACATATCTCATCCATTAGATTTGGGCGTGAGCTACAACCACCATCAGATCGAGGTGAGTAGCATGGGTTTTAACCCTCAGTGTCATTCAGACTTTATGAGTTTGGAGATTTTTTCATATTTATGCACAGAGGAGACAAGTCTCCCTATGTCCCGAAGTCCGAAGAGAATCGAGACTAGCCATTAGAAGGACACATGTCAACGTATCAGAGGTTATTCAAAACATCGACTATCCAGAAGAAAAGAGGTGTAGAGGTGGAAGGTTTTCAGCCTCTTGAATCTTCAAAGAGTGGAGTAGATCTCCACCGTCAATTTTGGTGGACGCGTGGTAGTAGATCTTGCAATCCAGAGGTCCAACACTCTGGAGGAATGACGACATTATTGAAAAATATCACAAGATACACAGAGTCCTGAAGCATGGAGGTAATCCCAACCATTCATATATGGGGGACACATGGTGCCAGATCGTGAAGTTTGATGACGAAGCACTCCCGAGGAATAAGGGTATAACTTGTTGTGTGTCAAGAACTCTCGAAAGGAGGAGTTAGTCTTGGACATTGATCATCAAAAGGACACGTGGAGGGTAGATTTTACCTCTTCCAATTCGATGTTTGGAGGTTGTGAGAGGTGGCAAGGAAAAAATTCCTGAAATCCCGAAGCCCGGAGTGGATCTGGGTCGTCCGTTCTTGAGAACACCTGTCAGGAGATCTCGGAGTTTGGAGACTTGGAACTCCAGAATATCTGGGGTGTTGTGTAGTAGAAGTATTCAAAGTATTGGAGCTCGGAGTAAGTGTGAATCATTGATTTGTAAAGTGATGACATCCATCCAATCTGCTAATTTTTCATTCGACACTTCACAGATTTGGAGTATTAGAGCAAGGAGAACTCTTAAAGGATAGAGTCTTGAAGAAGATCTCGGCCATTGGTTTGTTGGGGGTTGTGGACCATTGGATATGTGTACCTCCAGATAGTTCTTCAATCCTTCATTCGGGGTAGTTGTATGTTGGAGAGGGTAATTATCCTGAAGCGTAGACGCCCAAAACGTCTGTGAGCCGTAGATATTGGCATTCATCAAGGACCGTCGATCCCTTCCCTTTGTTCAAAGATATGTGTGTTCAAAGGAATAAGAGTGGACTGGTGTTGAAAAAACTAGAGACCAAAGCTCTATAGTCCTGAATTAGTGCCCTTTGGTTAGCGACTAGTTGCAACCCACTGTCATATGAAGTTTTGGCCGAAAGAAAAGGGTCTAAGGCACGAACTTGGTCTTTAAGGGTAAAGGGGCTTAGAGAAAACACCCGAGGGGTTTGGACGTGTACAAACCTGTTCCCAAGTATAAATTAAGGACCTGTGAAGTTGGTTTTGGGGGCTCAGTAGGAGACTGAGAGCTAATCGAGCTCCCGAATTTGAACGATCCTAGACCAGGAGGTCGCGCAGACCACAGGAGTGGGACGGGGTCTGCATCAAGTGGTATTCAAGAATAGAAATGTTTAGTCTAATACCATCAAGTGGTATTATAGTGGGAAATAATATCTGTAAGAAAAATAAGATGGCTAATGAATGCCATAAGAAAGGTCTAAAAGGAGACCAAAAAAATATGAGCCAAGATAAAATGGACAAAGAGATCGAGGAGATCTGAGAGGAGCTCAACAAGTTAATGTTGCAGTGGCAAGAGATGCAACAGGGAATATGGAATTATGAATGGCCCATGAAGGAGAAGGCAAAGTGGCATGTCTAGCAGTTGATTGCCAGGAGGCAGAAGAAGATGTTGAGGAGGTGGTTGAGGCATGCTGAAAACCTTAGTGCCATAGAGGAGGAAGTGGTTTTCATATGTCAACCACAGACTAGAGAAACCCTCAGTGAGGAGGAAGAGGGATCAACTGAGGATATCGTAGACTACTAGGAGGGAAGAAGTGAAAGTTTAAATTTTCAGGTGGGCAATGAGAAGAGATCGGTGGAATATCTCATAGACTACTAGGAGGAATGGTGATTTTAAGAAACCCCCTAAATGTATATGTATTATAATTGGGTGAATCCCTATGATACATAGGAAATATTGAGGGCTATTTTATCAATAATATAATATGTATATATATTTTTTTGGCGAATCTCTTAGTCGATTATATAATCTTGTAAAATCTTGGCGATTCTTTCACTGAATTGTAAAATCTTGTAAAATCTTGGTGAATCTTTCACTTAATTATAAAACCTTGTAAAGTCTTTGTGAATTTTTCGATAAAGTATAAAACCATATATAATAATAGGAAAATGTATTTGTTAAACTATAATATACTCATTTTACATATTTGAAAAAAAAACATAAATTTTCCATCCTCTAGAGAATGTTGCAAGCATCAGGGGTTGTGTTTGTAAAGGTTCTCATTGTACACTCTTGCATATCTCTCTCTCAATTTTGATGATATTTCACCACAAATTTCATATTTGTTGATCCTCACCACCACTTTTGTCAAGCTCTGATAAGAAGCCTTAAACTACATGTTCATCCTTTAGAGATAGCGTTATTCATAATGAAACATGGAGAGTTTTCACAAGTGATTGAGATTTTTAAAGGAAAGCCAAGCCCAGTCCATAAATTTCCTCATCATTAAATTCTATAAATTCCACAAATGGAGCACCCTCTTGTTGTAATTGTTATCACTCCACTAGTTCTCCCAAGGCTGAAAAGGAGACCAACAAAGGTAACCTCAAACCAATCTTTTGACTTGGTATCTAGCCCTACCAAACCAGAGAGGGATCTCTCAATTATCACAGTCAAAAAGGTGTCTGGAGAAGGAAAAATATATTAGGCTAGGTTTTTAGCACAATAGGTTTTGAATGTTTGCAGGTATAATGCTGGATCAGAGAAGGAATCCCCACAACGAGGTCAGCGTATCAAAGGGTTACAACAACAAATATATAGAGGAGCAAGGTAGCAATGATTTTTTTTATGGTTGTAGGGTTTTGTAGGTGTAGTATAGGGTTTGAAAGAGTAAGAAGGCCTTAATGGTCATGTGCACCATGAATTCATTAATCAAGAAGGAAAATTACACAAAATGACATTCCCAACAAAACAGAGCTTTCATGGAAATAATTATGCATATCACCTTTAATAAAAATCACTGAAGAAAGAAGATATGGTAAGGAGACATGTATATAATTTATATAAAACTATAAGAGAGAAAATACATCATCAAAAACTCATTGCACATGAATTCCTAGATAATAGCTGCAACTGCTCCTTTGATTAAAAATGGTGAAATACTAGTTACAAGTGATCTGTCTCCAAAGTCCAACCCTCAAAATGACAAAATACATGATACATATAGACAAAAACAACTCTCCCCTCTCTCAGGGGTCAAATCCATGACTAGTGGAGTTGAAAACATGATTCTCTCCAACAAAAACAAGAATCTAATGAGGTTACAACCAATCCCCATTTTTCCTCAACCAATACATTTGACCAAAAATTGATGTCCAATCATGAATCTACCTCAAAATCACTATAATTGACTCATTTACACCCTATTACATCATTACCACATCAAAAATTAACATTTTACATCATAGAACTCGAATCTGGCAAAAAATTGCTGGAAAAAACACTTCTAGGACAAAACATAGCGAAACTGATAGAAAGTGTAGCGTGATAGGCAAAATGGAGTTTTGGAGGCCTTCCCGAGGTCCAAGTACAGATATAAATTTTTTTATGGAAAGATGGGATGTCTATTAACTGATTAAATTCTTAACAATCAAAAGTTTCATGATCTTTCCCTTCGAACTCGTCTTCTCCCAAAAGTATTCAGAAAGCATAGTGTGCTGCTCCAAAATGTGGTAGAAAGGTCATTTTCAAGTGGTTTTTTTCTCTTCACGCATGCTAGAGTTGACCAAAATTATCCTACAGATAGTCCAAAGTGATGTCCAAGTCATGAAGAGTCTGAAAATACAAACCATTTTTCATTTGGAATCCTCCATCAAAAGTGTAGCGTGCCCCACGCTACATTTTTTGTTGTATGACAGTTTCAGAAATTGCCAAAAATTCTGGGTTTTCTGCATAACTTTGTCTCAACTATGGCGCAATATCTCTCCAACAATAAGACATTTTACAAAATTGGGAGACATTTTTTTTCTTTGGTATGTTGTGAACAACAACCTCCTCCATGTTTAAAAACTAATTTCCCATTTTTTCACAATATTCTCTACAAAAATATGTCTAAAATAGGACTTTGCACAATCATAAAACTAGGCTGCGAAGATGTGAATGTATCTCTTAACTTGTAACACCTATGTAAAACATGAGATAGGTTATTGTACTTTGTCCTCTTATTAACAAAAAAATCCTCCATTTTCTCAATATTCATCTCTTATGGTCCACAATATGCTCCGAAAACAGGTGACTGAAAAGGTCATTTCTGGAAAATGTGCCTTCACAGATTTTTGGAAAATGAGGTGGAATGATGGGTTAGGAGTTTCCTATATTCTTGAGAAAATTTATGGGGGTAGGGGGCAATGTTAGGGAGTAAGGGAAAGTGGAACATCAGGAAATGAGTGAAGGGAAAGAGTTCAAAGGGGAAAAACACAAAAAACTTGGTGAAAGTGCAACGAAAATGTTGGAATGAGCAATGAATTGCTAGAGTTTGCTATTTTTCGAGGCAATTTGCTCTGAAAATGAGGAGAGATGATTGTTGAAGATGTGGGAGATATTATTTGTGATAAATGAGTGAGAAAATTATCTTGAAATGGTCTTTGTATCTTTTAAATGTCACTTTTTCAAAATGGTGGGGTGGCCCACCAATTTCACCATTGCTTTTGAGCTTGAGTAGCTTAGGAACATTTGAAACAACTTTGAAACTTTTTAGAACCAATTGCATCAATATTGAAGCACTTTCTGAATTAAAACCAAACTTGAGAGAGATTTACTTTTACTACTCCTGCCTTTAGTAGTTTAATGAGTGAAATGACAGAATATGATGACCATGACCCTAGTGACCTAATGGTGACACTGAGATGAATGAGAATCATGATGATGGGACTGAGATGATGATGATGAATCTTTTGAGTGATGACACAACAAATTTAAATGATGATGATGACTAGAACATGAAATTTTGTGAGGAGTAGTAACAAACCTAGACCAACTAACCAACGATCAAATTTTTATTTTGAAGATTCAATGAAACGATAAAAATTTGAAAAAGACCCTAACAAACCTAGGAAGAGCATATATATTTGATCATTGGTGACAGGAAAACTTTGACTGACACTAACATTGGCTCCAACTGGGGAAGATAGCTACATAGGAGGTGTCAAGAACACCAGATCTCAGAACTCATAGACCAATGCCTTCTTTATTGGGCATGGAGTCATAAACAGCTACAAACCTCAAACCGACATCAAATCAAACTGAAAATTGAACTGTACACTATCAATTGCAAACTTTACTAGAAGATACTACTGAAAAAAATGCTCAGCATTGAACTTATTCATCACCCCTACTCTAATTGATATGTACATCACCTGATCAAGTGGAATGGAATAGCCAATGCAACCATGTAAGCATTTTTTCTGCTAACTAAATTCTCCACAAGTTCTTGGTCATGAGTGAGAAGGGAAAACTACTGAAAGGCAACTTCCATAAAAACGTGTGAACAAATTGAATCTTAATGAAATTGTAGATCATGAGCCCACCAACTAACCTCAGGAATGCTGCAAAAGGATCTTCATAAGAATGCATATTGATTTCCAACCCATCTAACATATTACTGCTCTGCTCTAGGTGATTTTCATATCCTGATTTTAAAACTTTCCCAACATCCGTGCTTTCTTGAAGCTGCAACTTAAAAATGTCATGATAAGGATGCAAAATTTCCTGTGACCTTTGTGATGAATGTAACGAAACTGTTGATGAACAAAACAACAATGATGTTTTTCGAACTAAATCTTCCTCACACCTGTTTTCAGGCTCACAAACAGCCAAAGGAGAACCACTGGGATTGCAGAACTCATCCAAATAATCAGATATTGGATCATTTAAAACCAAAGAAGGTTGTTGCAACTCTGAGGTAACTACAAGATCCTGAATCAATGACTGTGTTTTCAGATTGTGTGAGTCCTTCATACCACAGAAAATAGGAATATTACATACAATAAGAGGTTGCTTCCATTTTAATTTAGTGTCAAGATGCTTCTCTGCTTTTGTGAGTTTATAGTTTTTCTTTATCAATTCAAATGCAGCGTAACATAAAGGCAAGGATTTACCTTCAACAATTTCATCACCCTCTTCATGTTCACTATCCAAGCTATATAAATGGTCACCTAATTCAAAACTTTCATCAAACTTGTCCTTTTTGTCATAAACCACAGGTTCAAGCTCCTCTTGTTGAGTGCATAATGCTGATTTTTTCAAGACTATCCTCAAATGAAAAATTAAATAATCAATGTACATATCATGATGAGACAAATAATAAACCTCTTCTTCTTTTGCCAATTGTTCTTTAAAAGGAGGATTTCTTTGTTGCCTTCTAACAATAGGTTCATATTGCAAGGAAAATATCTGCATTAACCTTTCCATAGTTTTAATTATTATGTCCAACTTACAGTCCGACAATGGGGGACTGTCCTCTTTCATTGCTTCAGTCCTTTCAACATTCATTCTAGTACTTTTTATCGACATATTCATTTCAACATCAACCAAATTTTTTTGCATGGCCTCCATGTTATTGGATAAATTCGTAAGTGCGGACGCAAACCGATCTCCCTAGATCCACCTGGATCTAGAACAAAGCAAGACAGAACATGATGCTTTACTTAAGTTTTAGATATTGAATTTACTAGTAGGAAGGAACAAGTAACATACCTTAGTATCACTTCCTAGGGTCTTTGTTGCTCCTGCTTCGCTCTAGTGCTCTCGTGAGGTCAAGACCAAGACAACACAAACCAACCAAAGTGATAGCAATAGCATAAACTCAATAAAAACCTATGTATGTGATCAAGGAATCATACAATAAAACACAACAAGATTTATACGAAAGAATCATATTACTGTATCATATTAAATGTGAAAGAGAGATTACAACCATGGCCTTGATGTCATAAGGTCCCTTCCAACTGTCCTTCATTCCCCACAATCTTTGACTCCAAGAATTCTAAGAGCATAGATATGATGATATTCACAATCTATCTTGACAAAGCAAATCTCAAAGCCACTCCAACCAAGCTAATAATTCCAAGCCAACCAAAAAAAACTCAAGAACCAACAAAGCTAACTTTCTCCATGAGAACTCCTCTCCTTTTATAAGTTGAAGAGGATAAGGTGAGGAGCTTAGGATGATCCCACTAAATCATGAAAGCGAGTAAGATCCAAACCATTGGGATGCCACCTCACCATAGAAGTTTCTCCTTCTAGAAGATTCGAGAAAACGCTCATTTTTCCCACGTGTAGGCATTCTCGCACCCTAGCTATAGAGAAACCTGTGAACATATCTCACCCTAGATATAGTGAAACCTGCGAGAATGGGTCATTCTCGCACCCTGCCTATATAGCAACCTACGAACTTCCTTTTTTATAAGGTTTTTACATAGGAAAATGAAACTTCTTTTCTCAGGAAAAGTTCTTCTCCCTTCTCTCTTTAGGAACTCAGGCCACTGACCCCTCTAATGGAAACAGATAGGTTTACATCATTAACGATCATAGGGATGACGAAAATAATGTGTAATAGAGAGCCCCCCAAAGTATGAAGTTAGAA
>JASDQU010309076.1:0-20989 GCA_032191745.1 Picea mariana
TTTATGTGAAGGGACTCTAGTGCCCTAGGGCCTGTGGCTCTGGAAGCCGTTGATCATGCTTTTCTTCCCCCTCTCCCTCCACTTTTTTCCCTAGATATGGTATTTCTTCGTCGGTAAAATGTTGTGTGCCCCGATCGAGACTTAGGCTCGTTGTGATAAGGCTTAAAGGGTAGGTGACCCCCTCGGGACATCTCGACCCTTGTTGAGTCACAATTATTCGTATATCTGGCTTGCGAGATATTGGATATACTCTTGGGTTTATAGTGGAAACCGATGGATTTGAACCTAGACTATGCACAGGTAATCTCGACATGTTACCGATTTCCCATGGTTAAAAATAAATAAATAAAAATGTTTTGTGCCCCTAGTGGTGATTGGAGGATCTAGGTGGCTCTTTTTCGAGATATTTCATCTTACCCCTGTCTTTTCTCCCTCCTAGAAAAGTCATGTTATATATACCTGCTTTACATGGAAGACACATGTGGCATTTGTCCGTATCCAAGCTATAATGGATGTCGAGCTATTGAACTTCGTGGAAGATCCTCTATGCAAGGAGGAAATCTTCTCGTTCGATTTAGAATTCATTTTTTGTCAAAGCTGCAGTCCTCTTGTTCCATCATGCAATGGATCTCTATTGATTTCTCAAGGTGGAAGGTCACCTCATACAGGAGAGGCTCTAGATCATTCTCCCTCGAATTTCGTTCCTCCGGATATTGAGGCGTCCTCTCTCCCCACTTCGTTCCTCCCTCCGTCCTCAGTCTCCACTCGACATTCCCCTTCTTCCCCTCCCATCTCTCTTATGGGCTCCACTCTCCCTTCTCCTCCAGTGTCTCAACCTCTCCCTTCCCCTCCTCCATCGTGGGCTTCCCAGGAAGTAAAAACTTAGAGAAAGGAAGAGGGTGATCAAATATCTTCACATAATTGCATTAGAGCACGTCGAGCCAAGACAACAATGGTATTTGGGAAGGATGTTTCTCTAGAATATGTTCCCACTCTCTATAGGAAAACCCTCATGGGTATATTATGCAGAAATACCATTCGAGCTCCCATGCTCTCTTAGTGGATTCAAAATTTCTGGAAACTGAAGCTAGGCTATACCCCAACCTTCCATATCTTATCTAGAGGGTGGCTCTACTTCAAGTTCGCAAAAGAGGAAGATGCAGAGATAATTCTATGTAAGAATTGGCACTGGGGCCCCTCTAGCCTTACAATGCATAAATGGGACTTAATTTTCAACTTGCTCCGTGCTCCAGTTTCGGTTCTGCGTGTTTAGGCCATTTTGCCCAGGTTGTCGCTTCTATTTTGGAATGAGCCCCTTCTCATGGATATAGGGGATATAATTGGTAAATTCTATGGTTGGAATCCTCTTAGGAATCCAACCCTGACCGATGTTGGGCCTGGATATTAGTTGAGGTTGATTTATGTGACGGGTTGTTGGAAGAAATGGACCTAGTAATGGTTAATCATAAATGGGTAGAAAGAATCGATTATTGGAGTATGTTGTTTCGATGCTTTTCTTTCCACGAAGTGGAAAATTTACAGTCCCACTACAGCAGGCCATGTCCCAAGATGGAAAAGGTAAAAAATATATGGGTTAAATTTTTTTCTATAGCACCAACATCAACAAAAGGAGATATGAAAATTTATAAAGGTGCAACCAAGGTTTCATCCATGCATAGCAATGACACTAGTCCCCGACCAAAGGAAGATTTGGATAATAGGGAGCAAGGTTCTCCGCATAAGGATGTAGGCAAGAATTATATTATTTATGTTTTTTAGTTTCCTTCCCTCGATTGTGCCTACATCTTTCAACCCAATTGCCGAACTGGGTGTACACGTCGGTTATCATGTTCCCTCAGTCCCCATCACAGTCCTCCTTCCCCTCTCTCCCCTCTTGGTCCTATCCCCTCCCCTGGCATGTCCCCCTGCCTTCTTCCCTCGCCCTCGTTCTCTCTCACTCCCTCTCGGTTCAACCCCCAGTCTTCTAATTCTTGGGATCCCTCTCGGTTCAACCTCTGGTCTTCTAATTATTTGGATCCTTTGGACATCTCTCTTCCCTCCTTCATGTTGGGGATACAAAAAAAAGGTGTATGGGTATTCTCTCATGTTCAAAACCAGTCAGGAGGAATCCTCTTTGGCATGAGGTCTTTCCTTGGATGTGCCCTCTCATAGTCTCGTGGGACGTAAATCCCATCTTCTTAGAGCACAACAAAAGATAGCTCATGATATTAAGAAAGGCACACATTCAACAATTTTGAGGGCCCTTAGAGCAAGCAAATCCCCTAAGAGGGTCCCTCCATGAAATTCCTTTCTTTTAATGTCATAGGGGTAGGGGGCGCCTAGAAACAAATTGCCCTCAAACGACTCATTTGCCCTCAAATGACTCATTTTTTATCCTTTGTCTTTATGTTATTTTAATAAAAGAAACCATGGGTGAAGATCTAAGAGCTAGATATTTTTTCAAGCCCTCACTGAATTCTTGGTCTTTCTGCACTTTGGATGTCGATGGACAATCGAGGGATTACTTACAGGTTGGAGCCCTACTTACTATGCTCTTTTAGTGTCTTCACACAATTCAACAATCTCAGTTGATTAGGAGGATAAATCCATCGGTATTGTTATCGTTATCATCAGCATATATGTTCCATATGTGAATCAAGATGAATTTTGGAAGAAATTGGAAGAAGTGAAGGAGTACACAATCCTTTAACATTGGTTAATGGTGGGAATATCAATTTGACACTATCCTCTAAGAAAATTTGGGGTGTATCCGCTAGACCTGGAAATATTAGTGTTTTTTTCACGTCCTTTTTTTTAGAAGGAAAATTTGGTCGACATGGAGCCTATCAAGATAGTCCCCATTGTTAGAATTAAAGAGAGATGCTCATTTTACCATAGACAATATCATTATTGTCACCCAACCATAGGCATGCAGCCACGCCCGAGCACCATAACCTTTTCTAGATAGAATGATTCTGGAAACAACATTAGAACCAACATGTAACCAAGAAAGCTCATCTTTCTCCAAAGATAGCTCACTAAACAGAAAACCCCAAAGCCACAGAACAAGAACAATACTCAGCGGCAACAACTGTAGTTGTTGCAGTTGCAGTTTCACTTACCAAGAATACCACTAAGAACCATCACCAAGAACACCACCAAGAGATACTAGAGGATAGGGCGCACATCTTAGGCTATATAACACTAGAGAGAGAGACCAAGAACCATCCCAGAAAATCCACCTTCCATCCTTGCAACTGCAGCTCCAAACTTGCGTTAAACTTCACTAAGAGTGTGTGTTAAGTGTGTGTGTAAAAATGAGCTAGATCATCTCTTATTTATAGTGGTTTTTTTCACTTGTCTGGGCCAACTTGTCCTTTTAGAATTTAATACTTTAATATTAATTCTTTTACTGAGTCGACTTGTCTTCTAGGGTTTCTACACATTTGTTTAGGGTTTCTCTTGCTTTCGAAATATTCTATTCTAGCCAAAAGTTACACATGGAGGTTAATACCTCTCGCAACTACCATAATATCAACACCCCCTCCTAGCTAGGGAGGTATTAACAGGTAGCATCGTCATAGCCACACAAACTATCTCATGATCACGTAGATCAATTCACGAGAAACATCACCACCATCAGTATCATTTGATAGCATCAACTGCACCATCTCTTGAGGCCATACTCCATATGAGTAATCAGGCATGATGCTCAATAAGTCACTCACTCAACGAAGTGATACAAGGACCATTCTTCTAATCCAGACCTATGTCCTAGAAGAATGATTGTCCCAACTGTTACACATCAAAATTACTCACTTCAATAGTGTCATCATTACAAGTGTCGCATTTTGGCCATAAGTGTCGCAAGTGTCGCAAACATCATACTACCATCTCGCCTATGTCGTGTCTCTAATGACATCACAGGGACACTTAAGACACCATCAAAGACTAGTTTAAGAAGGAGAAATCATCCGATGAAGAGTACAAAGATTTTACCATGGAAAAAACCACTCAAAAGTCATTTTTGAAGGCCAACACTCCCCTACCCACTGTCAGGGGATGCCAGCACTCCCTGCCCTCCTTTGGGGGAGCGTTCCAACACTCTGTTCACCCTTCTGGGGGAGCGCTGGGATTTTTCAAGGAAATTTTGGGCAGTGCTCCCCTACCCACTATTAGGGAGTGCCAATGCTCCCTACCCTTCTTTGGGGGAGCGTTGCAACACTCTGTGCCCCATTCTGAGGGAGCACTAGGTTGTTTGAGGGAATCTTTGACTGTTGAGGAAAATCAAGGAAAAATCCCCCTCATCTCTGGAGTTGGTTGGATTCGGATCTGAGGTCAAGGCTGGATCTTAGGGAGGATCCACAACTGATGGAGAAGGATCCTCAACCTATCCCAAGAATCTCTAAGGTGGTTGGGGATCTCCAAGCTTATATAAGGAGGCCTTCTCATGGTGAAAATCACATGGCAGTTTAGAGGCATCAAACTTATGATATCATAAGGGAGATAACCGGTAAAGCATATTCATTTTGATGGTGGATTATTTGAGGAAGGGGATGGACAAGGAGAGATGGAAGAGGCTGCTACAACTTCATCAAAGGTCTGTAAGTATTGCTATCTAGTTCTCATTAATACATGTGCTTGGCCTGTTTCTTTCAAGGTTGTGTATGTCTACATGAACTTTTCTTTGATAGATAGATCTAGTTTTGGGTTAATCATGGTAGAATAGGAAGTTGTTTTGTCTTTGCTGTTATTGGATTGCAGGACTTGTTGAAGAGCTTGGGGATCAAGGCTAAACTTGGACTGGGCAAGGACAAACATCGACAAAAAAGTACATTCTTCTTCCTTTTCTCTATTTGATTGACTTAGCTAGGTTTAAAAGGATGTCAGTGACCAACATTAGCACCTTTCTGTCTTGATCATAGGATTTAGGGTTCAAGAGGAAATCCACTTGTCCGCAGGGGGATTTTCCTGTAATAGAAATTGGCGACTCCACTACGGATGGATCCACTCAGTTTTGGTTTCCTTCCTTGATCTTGTTTTTGGCCTTTTCTCACCTTTAGATCTTATTCATGTTGTGTCTCTGATTCTTAGATGTGTTGTTGGCTCTTGGATTCATCTTACACACTGAATTTCTACATTTTTCCTGAGTTTTTTTTAATTTATGGGCAATTTTTTGAGTTTTGAGAGCCCAACACTCCCCTGCCTCTACCACTAGAGTGATGGCACTCTCTTGCAAGCTCCCACAGAGCGTTGCAACACTTTGGTACCCTTGACACCAGAGCGCTGGTATTTTTTCTTTAAAAGTCTTCTTAGGAGTTGATTTCTCAGTCTACTTTTTGCTTTTTCATCTGCTCAGGGTTAATACTATCTCAGTATGTCCTTGTTTAGCCTCCAACTTTTTGATTTCTAAGGATTGATGATGTTTTGTTTGGATTTTTGACATCTGTTTTCCTTTCTTTGATTCACTCTTCTTCCCTGAGATTTGGAGTCGATCTACTGCTTTCTCACTTATTTGATTGAACAAAAGTTGTTGTAAGGAAATTTAGAGATCTATGCACCATTCCATTTGATCTTTGAGGTCTTTTCTCCAAGCATTTCCTCCT
The DNA here is from genome assembly GCA_032191745.1 of Picea mariana. Taxonomy (NCBI): domain Eukaryota; kingdom Viridiplantae; phylum Streptophyta; class Pinopsida; order Pinales; family Pinaceae; genus Picea; species Picea mariana. The sequence continues at coordinate 5,607 of JASDQU010309076.1, forward strand.
GTTTGATTTTTATTTTATTTTTGTTTCTTGTTTGATAACAACGAGGGCGTGTTTTTGTTTATGTGCAGTTTGCTTCCGGTTGCTTAAATATCACAGATCTTGAAGTCTGATTAACATAGGAAGCTTTACATCAAACTGATTATTAGTCACATATAAACAAAAGGATATATTTTCCTGATTGGTTTTTGGGTACTAGAACCAATTTATGTTAGCATTGTATTGGATTCTTGATTGAGGACTATTGCATGAGGTCATTGCATCCTAGTGTTTGAAAGTGAAAGGCAAATCCTTCTCCTTCCCTTAAATAGACATTCATTGAAAGAAAATATTGCTTATCATTTCTTATGCATTTTTTGGGAATTGAGTCATAATATGATCAGTTTTCACTCTCATACACCTCTAAGTAAACAACAACCTTAAAATCAAGCACTAAACTAAAATTTGTCAGAATTTTTTACATTTTTGTTAGCAAACCTACATTAGCTTAAGGTGTAGGGCTTTGGAATAGGTTGAAAGGATAACTTTCCAAAGTTGTCAAACAAACTTAGCATCTTGCGATAGGGAGAGCAAATCCAATTCTCGTATCATCTTACTGGGATCCCCCTCTCACACAGGGGTTACGCACGAGGTCGTGTTCGGGAGAGCTATGAATATTATCCCTCCGTGGTTCAACCGTTCGTAATAGTCAGATCATATATTGGGGGTTCTTCTTGAGGATCAACTGTCTTCATTTGGTCTCAGTGCTTCGTGAATTCTGAATCTGCTCGGGGTCCTCTAGAGTTCTACCGGTCCACTTGTCCTCAGTTCTCTCGAAGGATTCAGACTTATTATCCTGCCCATACGTTCGGACTGGACTGTTGATTGTACCCGCCCAGGGATTGACTGCAAGTTGGTGACCTTAGTAGCCATAATATTCAGGGTCTTACACAAGGTGACGATGAAGGGAAGTCTCACTGTACCTGGAATAGATGTTGGTCAAACTCACTCGGGCTCCTTGGAGGGCAAATCCATAATTACTACATGGAAGCTTGCACCAAGGCATAATTCTGTTAAGCAGGTCGCCAAGGTAATTGGTCCACCCACTCTATCCCCGCCCCTTCCTATATTGATCTCGTGACATTGGATTTCATCACCAACTAGTGGTTTCATTGTGAGAAGTTTTGTTTGATTGTTTGCTTCTCAGATTCATGGTGTGTGTTGTTTGTTTTACTTAGTGGACCTTAGTGTTAATGACATCAACTCCTGGGAGTACCAATGGAAGAACCCCTTGTCTCGGGGAACCTTTCACCTTTCCTTCTATTGGAAACTTTGGTCCTCTGTACATTGCCACACTGAGTCTTCTGGGACTCACTATCGGATTACCGGTTTGGTTGTTCCCTACTTCGGTGATCTCGAATCCTCCCAGTGCTTCAGCTGCACCTAATGCTTTAGATGTAAGTACACCACCCACACATCAACCTCATGTCAACTTTTCGCCTTCTTCACCCATTAAGTCTCCTTCCCTTTCTCCTTCTTCGCCCAGTGAAAGCTCTAAAGCAAGTAGCCAGGTTGATAAGAAGAAGAAGAAATGGAAAGAGAAGAAGAAGAAGAACTCGAAAAAGACCAAGCCTCCAACCATATCAGATGTTGGATCCAAGAAACTAGTTACTATCAATCATACTGGGAGTGTTGATGAGATCAACAAGACTAAAATGAAGAATCTAAAACCCAAATTCCCTTGCAGTCTTTGTAAGGGTGACCACTTTCTAAGGGATTGCCCTGGTCTTCCCAAGGTCTTAGAATTGTGGTCCTTCACGTTATCGGCCTCTACTAGACATGCTAATGACACCCTGTCAACTAGTGATGTTAAGGTTGGTAAGAAGAAGACAACTGTCAAGTTTCCTTGTATGTTATGCGAAGGTAATCATTACTCTCACCTTTGTCCTCGTATGGATGAGGCTTCATCTCTTTTGGAAAAGCTTCAAATTCTGACTAGTTATCGTAATATTTCCCCCAACCCATCGTTAGTTGATGGAATGGTCAATCCGGTTCCATCCCTGGTCAGTTCGGTTGATTAGGTGGTCAATCTAGTTTCATCCTCGGTTGAACCACTAACCAAAGTAGCTGATCTGGTTCCATCATCGATCAACCCCACTTTTCATCTGAAAAGTGAAACCCAAGTGACTGATCCAGTCTCGTCATTGGTCTTCAGTCCCACTCTTCATCTGAAGAGTGCTAACGTGGTCAATCCCACTCCTTCGACGAGTGCCAAAGTGGTTGCTTCGGTCCCTTCATCGACCAATCTGGTTGATCATGTCGTCAATATGGTCACATCCTTAGTTGAGCCAGTTGACAAAGTGGTTGATTCGATCCCATATTCGATCAATCCTTCTCTCCCGTTAGAGAGTGAAACCCAAGCGATCAATCTGTTTCCACCTGTCAACCCCATTCTCCCCTTGGAGAATGAAACCAAACTAGTCGATCTGATCTCATCATCGGTTGATCCTACTCTCCCGCTAGAGAGTAAACGTGATTTTGCCTACGTTTTTCTCATTGATATAGAATCTATCGTGTTGGGGGGCATTCCTCCTTCTCCCGCGAAACCCCCTCCAAGTAATGAGGCCATCCTTTTTTATTGGGGTGTGCTAATTGGACCTCGTCTTCCCTCTCACATTCCTTTCAAGATTATAGTATAGGTTTGTGGTCGGGACGTTCCTCATGCGTTGATAGATGAAGGTATGTCCGTTAGTATTTTTTCCTCTATTGCTTGGCAAGCTTTGGGTTATCCTCAACTTGTGTCGGTTACCCAGACTTTGTTTGCTTTTAACAAAAGAACCAGTCACCCTTTAGGGATCCTTCCTCAGTTTCCTGTAACTTTTGGAGGGAGAACTGTCTTTGTTGATGTCTTGGTAGTCCAAGACCCCTTGGATTTCGATTTACTCCTTGGGCGAGATTATTTCTATGCCATGAAAGATATTGTGTCCACTCTTTTTCGTGTGATATCTTTCCCGCACGATGGAATACTGGTGACTATTGATCAACTTTCATGCGTTGGTCCTGATTTGATTACCAACCCAATGACCTCCCTAAATGGTTCTTATATGCATTCGGTATCACCCGTGCCATAGGTCAGTTATGTGGCATTATCTCCCATGCCTTCATGTGCCGATGAAGATGAATTAGATCTGGTAGTTGACTTGGTGATCTCTTTGGTAGGGCTATTGGAGCCTGATCTCCTTACCCCTATCGGGGCCCTCAACATGTGTTCCTTCCAGAGAATTGTTCTTCCATCCAGTGAAGATATCTTGGAAGCCATGACCGAGTTTTGTCCCTTAACATGGTTTCCTTCCAGAGCATTATCCTCTTGGAAACCATGATCAAGAAGAAGCTATGAGCATAGTTTCTATTTTTCTGTGGCAATCTCGTTAAAAAATGAAACAGAGGCTACGAGCATAGTTTTCCTCTCTGTAGCAAGCTCATTAAAAAATGAACCAAAAATCTGGGGATTGAACCCGAAGCCTTAAGAATAGTTCTTTTTCTGTGTCAAGCTCGTTTAAAAATGAAACAATCACCTCTCATACCAAGTAGAGTCTTTCGTTAGGTCTTGTTTTTGAACCTTCATTTCATCCACATGTATCATTTTTCTCCATCTAGTACAGAAATTGGTGACAACCTCAAAGTCGGTGAATGATTTGAAGCTTGGGGGGAATGTCTCCAGCCTTTAGTTATCTTTCTGGAGTAATGCCACTAGATTTTCAAGCTGGGGGCAAAGTACCAACCATCCATGGGTATCCCGACCTTTGGAAATTACGTTGGGAAATTACAAGCATAGTTTAATTTTGTTTCAAGCTTGTTTCAAAATGAAACCAATACCGAGCATGGTCTTAGTTCCTTCTCACACCCGAAAAAACATGAGAACACAACCGAGTAAACTTTTATCTCTTTTTCGGACTCGCATGGTTATACGAAAAAGGAACCCCTTGGAGTCTCCTTTAAGCTCTTTCCAGACTCTCTAAACATGAAAATATTTCCAAGTGATCTTGCTTCCTTTCACACTCGTTAAAAGGTTTGAAATGGCATCTTTCGAGTGGTAGTTTATCTCTTTTTCAGCCTTGTGAGACTAACATTACGAAAAAGGACAACCCTGGAGTCGTCTTTAAGTTCTTTTTAGACTCTCTAAACATGAAAAATCACTGAGTTTACCTTCTCTGGACTCGTTAAACAATCATACATTAAAGGGTCGATACGAGAATGAACCCTTACTTCTTCCAGTTCATTAAACAAAGGAAGAGGGACTTACCAAAGGTGAGTTATATCGAGCATGTGTTACCCTCCTCGAGCTCGTTAAATTAAAAATAGGTACTCGTCTTTCTGGATGGGGGAAAAATTTGAAGGAAGCAAGCCAAGCAGTTTTTGAAAACATTACAAGTCACTCTTACAGTTGTCCTTGAACACAACACTTTGTTTTTGCACGCATTTCAATTCATTGAACCTCTGCACTGAACCAATCCTCTGAGTTTCTTTACTCCTTTGAGTCACCCGATGAAAGTCACAGTGTCCATTGCATCATCATGTTTTGGTCCATGTCATGTTTCTATTGTCATGCCTTAGTGTTCAAGGGAAGTACATGCCTCGAGAGTCAACCATCACAAATATCCTATTTCAATACTCGTGTCAGTCCATGTTCATTTGTTTTACCAATTCACATCTCTGTGTCAGTTTTGTTTCGTTGATGGGGGATACATCAAGGCCCTCCTACGACGAGTTTGTTCCTGTCAACTTCAATGCATTATCCGAGAATTAGACTTAGAAACTAGTTAGTACCTTGGGACCTACATGCCTCCTCACTTCCGACAATGGGTTTACATCATTGGCCCCTGATCGGATGATTCCACAGATGTTCGACTTCAGATCATTTATTTACATTCGCTGGAATGTACTAGGGTACATTGGGAATCATTGACATCAATGGTGATTTCCCTCACACTTGTTAACGGTTTACCTCATTGACTGGTAATCAAGTGGTTTCTTCCATGTTCAACATTAGGACATCTATTCACATGGTCATACTCATACTGCATCGGGATCGGTAAGAAGACCCTGGGTTGAGTGATCACTCTGATATGTACTTTGCCCAGGTTGCGACAGAGTTTCTCTTGAATATTGACACATATACTGTCACATAGATCCACTTTGTATTGGTCCGTGGCTATGTCTTTTCATCTTGTAGATCCACTGTGTATTTTTCATGGCTACGATTAGTTCATGTCATGGGAGTATAGATCCACATTTTATCTTCGGTGTCTATACCTTTTTGTCAATATAATTATGGATCCGTAGTGTATCTTATGGTGGCCATACCTTGAAAGTCTTTATCACCCAATAATAGGTATGCCTGCCTTGGATTTGAAACATGTCATAATATTTGTTTGATGGTTGTGTGCAGCTTCTACCAGGTTCTTCGCGTCCATACCCTTGCTCGAAAAATTCTACAAAGTACTTCAGTCATCAATTTCCGTCTTCTAACTTCGCACTTTGGGGGTCAATCTGTTACACATCAAAATTAATCATTTTAATAGTGTCGCAAGTGTCGTCGTTACATGTGTCGCAAGTGTCACATTTTGGCCATAAGTGTCGCAAACATCATACTATCGTCTCGCCTATGTTGTGTCTCTAACGACATCACAGGGACACTTAAGACACCCTCAAAGATTGATTTAAGAAGGAGAAATCATCTAATGAAGAGTAAAAAGCTTTTACCATGGAAAAAACCACTCAAAAGTCATTTTTGAAGGACAACGCTCCCCTACCCACTGTCAGGGGGTGCCAGGGCTCCCTGCCCTCCTTTGGGGGATCGTTTCAGCACTCTGTGCACCCTTCTAGGGGAGCGCTGGGATTTTTCAAGGAAATTTAGGCAGCGATCCCCTACCCACTGTCATGGAGTGCCACGATCCGTACCCTTCTTTGGGGGAGTGTTGAAACACTCTCTGCCCCATTCTGAGGGAGCGCTGGGCTGTTTGAGGGAATATTTGATTGTTGAGGAAAATCAGGGAAAAATCCCCCTCATCTCTGGAGTTGGTTGGATTCAGATCTGAGGTCAAGGATGGATCTTAAGGAGGATTCACAACTGATGGAAAAGGATCATCAACTTATCCCAAGAATATCTAAGGTGTTTGGGCCTCTCCAAGCTTATATAAGGAGGCCTTCTCATAATGAAAATCACATGGCAGTTTAGAGGCATCAAACTTATGATCTCATAAGGGAGATAACCAGTAAAGCATATTCATTCTAATGGTGGATTATTTGAGCAAGGGGATGGACAAGGAGAGCTGGAAGAGGCTGTTGCAACTTCATCAAAGTTCTGTAAGTATTGCTATCTAGTTCTCATTAATACATGTTCTTGGCCTGTTTATTTCAAGGTTGTGTATGTCTACATAGATAGATCTAGTTTTGGATTAATCATGGTAGAATAGGAAGTTGTTTTGTCTTTGTTGTTATTGGATTGCAGGACTTGTTGAAGAGCTTGGGGATCAAGGCTCAACTTGGACTGGGCAAGAATAAACATCGATAAAAAGGCACATTCTTCTTCCTTTTCTCTATTTGATTGACTTAGATAGGTTTAAAAGGATGTCAGTGGCCAACGTTAGCACCTTTCTGTCTTGATATTAGGATTTAGGGTTTAAGAGGAAATACACTTGTCCATGGGGGGATTTTCCTGTAGCACTAACAGATGTTGAAAGTCCTTAATGGCTCCAAGAACCATCCTCTCCACTGCATCATCTCTAAGTTGTATGATCATATCTAAGTTACACTAGCATGATGCTCTGCATGATCATATCTAGCATGATGTGGAGTACCATCTACATCATCTATAAGATGTACTAGCATGGTGTCAATGCACCATCTTTAAACTATACTTGCATGATGTATACCAATGTCTCTGCATCATCTCACTATCCATCTAACTGGAAATCATCTCCAACACTAGTGTTAGTCTCCATGGCAATCATAACAACGCCATCCAATAGAACACAACTGTGTCTATCCATAGTAGTACACAACTATTGTCCAGTGGTACACAACCACTCCTAGTAGCACACAACTACTAACCAGTTACACATAGTCACTACCAGTGGAGCACACCCACCATAGTAGCATATATCTACTATCTATAGACATACAATCTCCACAACAATCATATCATCTGATATCAATAATGTCATGATACAAACCGAGTCATCTGGGCCACTCTTCCACTCACATATGTGAGATCTGGAAGAGCATCTACCCTTGGAAAGTTAAACATCAGCCATGGGCTATCTAGACTATTCTTCCCAAGCATAGAAGTATAATTGTCCCTTATTTATGAACCTAGACCATTCACCTAACTGGGTCATTCTTCCGACACTAATCATAGTGAACCCTAGAGAGAATGAGTCTGCCCTAGGGAATGATTGTTCCTGATTTCTGAACCTGGACCATTCAACCTAACTAGGCCATTCTTCTGACACTAATCACAGTGCGATCTAGAGAGAATGAGTTTTCCCTAGGGAATGACTGTCTAGACCATTTCCTATGGAAATAACTATCCTGCACCAACCTCCTACATCAAACCATTCTTCGAAACTACTCACAACTGTGAAATTTGAAAGAATGATTGTCCGAAGAGGTAGACCATTTTGTTTAACCACTACTCAGAGTGACTTCCAAGGAGAATAATTGTCCTAGACCATTCCCCCACACTGGCCACAAGGGGAAGCATTTTCTATGGTACATCAACAATCTATCAAACCATTTTTGTTATGAAAATGACTATCCTCTTTGGACCATTTTCGGAACTGGAAAATGACTGTCCATCAGAAATCTTGGACCACTTTTCAGACTGGAAAGTGACTGCCCAACCTGGACCATTTTCCAAGCTGGAAAAAGAATGTCCATAAATCAATAACATATCAATGCTCACTCCCAACCTGGGAGTGATCAATTCCCTTTCCAATAAGGAATTCATCTCCATGATTCCCAACTTGTTTTCTAAGTACACAATCTTTTCATCTTGGAAAAAGGGTTTACCAAAATATCTTCTATCTGCTCATATGTGGAGATATACTAGAGAACCACTTCTCCCCTCTAGAATCTATCACGGAGAAAATAATAATTGATCTCAATGTGCTTCGACCTATCATGGAACGCTGGGTTCTCTGAAATCTTCACATAGCTCTGATTATCACAATATATCACGGTCGAATCCAACATCTGATCAGACAGTTCAGAAACCAGCTTACAGAGCCACACTGCTTTCATACAAGTATCACAAGCTGCAATATACTCTTCTTCTGTAGTGTTGAGTGCGACATACTTCTGTTTCTTACTAGCCCATGATATCATGGAAAAGCTCAAACTGAAACATATCTAAGAAACACTTCTTATGCTATTTGCACTCCCTGTCCAATCTGAAATGATAAGTCCAAGCAGATGTATATCATGACTCAAACGTCCACAAAGACATTTCAAGGAACACTTTGCAATTATTCGATTTTCATGGCTAGGTTCCACCTGGAACTATTTTCACAGCAAAGTAAATATATGGCTGATTATTCTCCAAATACATCAACGAGCCATTCAATTGTTGATACAGGGACGGGTCTATTAGATCAAAGTCTCTCAACTTCTTCAAATCTATCATCATGGGATTTTTCCATGTATTTGTAATCCATTATCCTGAACTTCTGAAGAACCATTTTGATACACTTCATTTTGATACATGAGAGGCTCTGCACCAAGTTGCTTGAATCCATACAAGGTCTTCTTCCATCTGCATACATGGGTCTCTTTCTGGTATACCTCAAAACCTCGAGGTTTCTCTACATATGCTTATTCTTCAATTACTCTGTTGAGAAGAACAATCTTTGCATCCATCTGATGTAAACTCCAACCCATGGATGCTACAAGAGATATAATGGCTCAGGTAGAGGTATATTTGGTTACTGGAACAAGATGTCATCATAGTCTTCTCCCTCCCTTTGGGAGAACCCTCTAGCCATGAATCTCGTCTTGTATCTATCAATGCTTCCATCTTCCATTTCTTTTGATTGAATGCCAGTCAAAGATTTTCAAGTGTTCAACACTTGGCTTCTTTTCCGGAGAAACCTTCTTTTGGAGTCATGTTATTCAATATACGATGAGGACTTTTATTGTGAACATATATGACTGTCATATCTACTTTTCCCCATAGAAACATGGATAGATCCTGGTCATTCATCATTATCTTAACAGATTCTTCAATGGAATGGTTCTTTCTTTTTGCCACATCATTCTGAGGGACAATTAGATCCCTCCTAATCCCAGTTGTTTTACAAAGAGGAAATGAATTTCTTGGAGGTGTATTTTACTCCATTATCGAACCTCAAGATCTTTATATTCCTCTTAGACATTGGTCCACACACATCTGAGTGAATGATGTCCACAACTCCTTTTTGATTTCCATGCTTCCATTATAATTGGTACTTATACGATGCAAAACCTTCTTTTGGAGTCATGTTCTTTAATATACAATGAGGACTTCTATTATGAACATATACGGCTGCCATAGTTGCTTTTCCCCATAGAAACATGGATAGATCCTGGTCATTCATCATTGTCTTAATAGATTCTTCAATGGAATGGTTCTTTCTTTCTGCCACATCATTCTGAGGGAAAATTATCTCTCTCCTAATCCTAGTTGTTTTACAAAGAGGCAATGAATTTCTTGGAGGTGTATTTTCCTCCATTATCGAACCTCAAGATATTTATCTTCCACTTAGACATTGGTCCGCACAGATTTGAGTGAATGATGTCCAAAAATTCTTTTTACTTTCCACGCTTCCATTAGAATTGGTACTTAGTGAGATCACCTGCCTCACCACTTGATGGAGTCATCTGCTCCATATTTGCAACTGCCATTGTAGCTCCTTCTTATAGCTATCACCTGTGACTTGCCCAGAACAAGAACAACAAGAGAAAAAATATTTCCAATAGCATTTTCATAAAAAAATATCTATGGTAACAAGGATGGTAGTCATCATAGAGTTACCAAGGTGACCTACCCGAGTGAAAACAAGAAATATCTCTCTAGAGGAGATGTTAGTTCATTTTGCAATAAGAATCTATATCAATAGTATTCACATGCCATCAAGTATTCATTATATCTAACAATACTAGAACCTTTCAAACATTGCTTTCACAATTTGTAATGTAGCAACTATCACCCTTGATATATACAAATTGGAAGCTTAACAATTTAATCAAACCTGGAACCTGAAGCCTCAACTGTTATGGAGGGTGTGCTTGTTCCTCTGAATGCATTGAATCCAAAATTACAAATTGGACAATGTCTCTAGTACTTTCCTTGCAAACAAACACACTCAGTTTTGCTAGATGATATAACTTGGATAACATATACAAGTGCATACCTTTAAAGTCTTCTATCATCATCCAACTTGCCTTCCAATCTGAAACTAGATACCATCTTGACAGGAAGAGATTAGAAACCGAATTAGACAATTTAATGATTATAACATGCTACAAATTCTAAAATTTCAACTTTGACGACAAAATCAATTTGACCAGAAGTCAACCTTTGACTTTGACCAATCAACCTTTGAATTTGACTTTGACAAAAAATTCAAACCTAACGTTTTTGCTAGTTGTTGGTACTAAGAGGTGAGATAGGCTAGGGTGCACTAGGATGTCAAGGAATTAGGTCAAAAGCTTCATCATAAGTGCTCAAACACAAGGGTTAGGGTTTGTTGCAACTACATAATCAGAAAACCTAGTTGCCACTGTAACTGGTGCCACAACGAGCTTAACAAAGAACTGCCACACTACCTTCCAATTGTTTGACTCTATTTGAAGGTGGCGTAGGCCCATAACTTGTTAGAATTAAAGAGATGTGCTCGTTTTACCATAGGAAATATCACTATTGCCACCCAACCATAGACATGCAACCACCCTCGAGCACCATAACCTTTTCTAGATAGAATGATTCTGGAAGCAGCACTAGAACCAACAGATAACCAAGAGATATCATCTTTCTCCAAAGATAGATCACCAAACAGAAAGTCCAAAATCCACAGAACAAGAACAATACTCAACTGCAGCAGTTGCAGTTGCAGTCACACTTACCAATAATACCACTAAGAACCATCACCAAGAACACCACCAAGAGATACTAGAGGATAGGGCACACATCTTAGGCTATATGGAGCTATAGAGAGAGACCAAGAACCATCCCAGAAGATCCACCTTCCATCCTTGCAACTGCAACTCCAAAATTGCGCTAAACTTGACTGAAAGAGTGTGTGAAGTGTGAGTGTACAAATGAGCTAGATCATCTCTTATTTATAGTGGTTCTTTTCACTTTTATGGGACAACTTGTTCTTTTAGAATCTAATACTTTAATATTAATTCTTTTACTGATCTGACTTGTCTTCTAGGGTTTCTGCACATCTGTTTAGGGTTTCTCTTGCTTCCAAAATATTCTATTATAGCCAAAGGTTACACATGGAGGTTAATACCCACTGCAACTACCATAATATCAACACCCATGTGGAAGAATTTTCATTCGGGGGACGCGGTAATTGGAAAACGGCTTGATCATTTTTTGGTGTCAAAAGATCTTCTTTCCAGTCCTTTTCTCTTCAAGTCCCGGGTTACTTCTGGTGGCCTCTCCGACCACCTTCCAATTGTTTTTCAAATGGACACGGGCTCAACTAAGCCGCCATCTCCTTTCAAGTTTAATCCCTTATGGCTGCAAGAAGAGGAGATTAAAGAACTCATCAAGGGAAAGTGGATTTCTCTCTTGGTGGGGTAGACTTCTTCCTATATGCATCAGTTTGCGGAGAATATACCGTGTGTCAAAAAAGTAATGAAAGGATGGAACAAAAATCTCAAAGAGTGAATGCAAACATCCTTAAAGGAAGTTGACGCAAATATTGAAGAATTGATTTTGGGAGGCTCATACAACAACCTTGCAGACGTAGATCTTATTCGACTACATGAACTAGAGGCCCAATGACACACTCATGTTTTAAATGAAGAAACCATATGGTGACAAAAGAGTCAAGCGATATGGATAAAACAAGACAATGGAAATACAAAGTTATTCTATCATTATGCCAACTATAGGAAGAATTTAAACTCCATTTCGGAAATATAATTTGTCTCAGGATATATGGTACACTCTTTTAAAGGCATGGCATGATAAGGAATTTGCTTCTTTCAGAACCTTTGTAAGGAGAAGGAAGGATACCCAATAAACAAGATTCTAGAAGTACTTGTAGTCTTCCCCCCAATCATCTCAGAAGACATGGACAAATCCCTATATGAGGAGGTATTGAAAGCGAAGGTCTTAGGAGTCCTCTCCTCCATGAAAAAAGGGAAAATCCTAGGCCCTGATGGACTCTTTGTTGAATTCTTTCTAGGATTTTACGAATTGTCGAAAGATGACTTATTAACAATAGTGAGGGATTCTAAATCTTCTAGTAATGTGCTTGGAGCTCTCAATTCCACTTTCCTTGTGCTAATTCCAGAAAAACATAAGGGGATCTATTTCGATAATTACAAGACAATTGCATGATGTAACATAATTTATAAGCTGATAGGAAAGATTATTGGGATTAGACTCAAGCCTATCCTAAGTGATATCATATCGAAGGAAAAATATGGCTTCCTGCAAGGTAGACGAATTCATGATGTGGTCTTTTGGCTTAGGAAAACATTCATTATATCAAATCATTAAAGCAGTTAGCAATAGTCCTGAAGGACGATCTCTCCAAGGCATATGACAAGGATAATTAGACATTCCTAAGGTTGATTCTCCTTAAAATGGGCATGAGTCACTCCTCAGTAAACTGTATCATGGGATGTGTCTCCTCGACCTCTTTTGTTGTTTTGATAAATGGCTCTTCTTCCAATTTTTTCGGGCATCACGAGGATTACATCAAGGGTGCCCTTTATCCCCCTTCCTCTTTCTTCTAATTGTCAAGGCTCTAAGCAGACTAATAGATGATGCAAAGGCCAGATGGAGGTTGACAGGAGTAAAAGTGTCTGACTCTTTATTTTTGTCTCATCTGCTCTTCATGGGTGATGTATTATGCTTCATCCAAGGTATGTCCTACAATTTTTTCTCTTTGAAGAGTACTTTGGATGTTTTTTGTCAAGCCACAAGAATGGAAGTAAATTTACATAAATCTTGTCTAATTCCATATTTCCTGTCAAAAGTATCCTCCCAGATTTTATCTAAAGTGCTCCCTTTCCCGCAAAAAGAATTGGACACGGGGTTCAAATATCTTGGTTTTCACTTAAAGACAAACAACTATAAGATGGTAGATTGGACTTGGCTCCTTGAAAAATTAGAATCATGTATATCGTTCTTGGAAAACTACCTTATTTCATAAGGAGGAATATTAATATTGATCAAATCATTTCTAGAAAGTATACCCATTTACTATACATCCATTTCGGTTGTACCCAAAGGTATCCTCTCTAAAATCAAATCCTTGAGTTTTCGTTATTTGAGGTCGAGGTCACAGCACTCTGGTGGTACTTCCTTGGTCAAGTGGAGTCACATTGTTTTTCCAAAGAAACTAGTAGGTTGGGGAGTTAAGAACATTTTCTTATTTGTTATGTCCCTTGTAGCGCAAAGCCTGTGGCCACTCTCCCTGAACGACACTCTATGGGGAAGAGTATTAAAATCAAAATATTTACACAGGATGGATATTGAGGATTGGTATAGGTAGTGAGTCAAATATTTAGTCGAATCCATGGTTTGGAAATCCCTCATAACCACCTTCCCGTTGGTGGGTCTTTGGACCATCTGGAGGATTGGGAATGGGAAAAAAGTACACATCGGTATTGACCCCTGGATGGGGGTTGGTGATGACTTCATTCTCTTGGAGAATCTAGTCAGATCCCTCCATGAAACTTGGATTATTGTCTTGGAAGAAACACAAGCACAAAGTCCCCAAATCAGAGGAAGAATGGGATGGAAAGGTAGTGAGGAGATTGGATTGACGGGAGCACTTGCAGAAAATTGATCACAATACATTGGAAAGCTCTCCTAAAAGTTTATTCACTTAAAATAAGAAGAGGAGGATTCACTATGCTAGTCTAAAACACATGGACAAGTGAGTTCACTACAAAGATGGGGTACAATGCAGTTGTTGAAGCTATTTTTTTAGGAGACTTTTGTTGGTGGTGGGGTAAGATATGGAAACTTCATGTACATTTGACGAGCAAAATCACCATGTGGTTATCTCTCAACAACAAAATTATCACTTGGGATAACAATTTACATCGTGGATGGATTGGCCCTAACATATACATCTTGTGCATGAAGGAGGAGGAGTCATCCCTTCACCTCTTTACTTGTTGTGACTATACGTCTCGGGTGTTAGTGTTGGTTTTGAAGGATCTTAATTCCTCAGTCAGTTGGTCACACCAAATCCTTGAGGATAATCTCAAAGCCTGGTTGGATGACAAAAAGTTGAATCAATTGGAATCCCTCCCTTGTGTTTTGGTGAACTTGATCTGGTGGGCCTGAAGCACCTTTATCTTCCAATATAAACGTATACTTCTGGATATTGTTGCATCTCATATCATCAATATTTCGAGGGAATTATAGGTAAAGAAGTGGGAAAAAAAATCTCATATCCCTATCATGCCAAAAATTGATCATGGTATTGCCTAGGGTTTCTTTAATGGTGCCAGCCAAGGGTACCCAGTGTTCTATGGTGTAGGTATTGTCCTTTGTCTTTATCATTCTCACTACATTCACATACGATATGCCCCTGGGTGCAGATCCAACAATAGAGCATATCTTTTTTCCCTCAGAATGTTACTTTTCATTGCTCATGAAAAGGAGTTAAAAAACTCTAGGTCTTTGGAGACTCTAAACTGGAAATGGATTAGGCTTGTTCAAGGGTGACTATTTTGACTGTGATTCTGACCCATTTTCTAAATAATTTGAAGCATCACATGAACTGAGTCAATTGGCTTCTACAAGGAATTAAACACATGAGCAGATAATCTATCCAAGGAAGCTCTGCATCTCCCCAGAGGAGCCCTTGGTTATTATGAATTTTTCAATGAAGAAGAATCTCAAGCCATGGAATTTTGACTATAATGTCAAATTGTGGTAAGTTTATTATTGAATAACGAAAGCTATAATTTTGTTTATGCAATTGCAGTTAGTTTTTTTGACAAGCCCTTTAGGGCAGTGTTGTTTTAGTGAAAATGTAGTTGGATTAGAATTGTCAAAAGATGAAGGAGCCCCCATTTTGTGTGTTGGTATGAAACACGTATATTCATAACCCATCGATATTGTAGTGTTCCTCAACTTTGTTGATGTTTTGGTAGCTGCGTGAGGT
>JASDQU010309076.1:21147-46728 GCA_032191745.1 Picea mariana
GTTTCCACGTAAAACACTGGTGTACTGTGTATATGTGTGATTGTTTATTTCTTACTGCTCATTATTGGATAATAATTCTACATTGATATAACATTTGAAGAAAAAGGATTATAATTATGCGATTACTGATTCACCCCCCCTCTTAGTAATCCAACAACTTTCTCACTTATCTAATTGAACGAAAGTTGTTGTAAGGAAATTTAGAGATCTATGCACCATTCCATTTGATCTTTGAGGTCTTTTCTCCAAGTATTTCCTCTTGTTTGAATTTGTTTTTCTTTTTGTTTCTTGTTTGATCACCACGAGGGTGTGTTTTTGTTTATGTGCAGTTTGCTTCCGGTTGCTTCAATATCACAGATCTTGAAGTCTGATTAACATAGGAAGCTTTACATCAAACTGATTATCAGTCACATATAAACAAAATGATATATTTTCCTGATTGGTTTTTGGGCACTAGAACCAATTTTTGTTAGCATTGTATTGGATTCTTGATTGAGGACTATTGCATGAGGTCATTGCATCCTAGTGTTTGAAAGTGAAAGGCAAATCCTTCTCCTTCCCTTAAATAGAAATTCATTGAAAGAAAAGATTGCTTATCATTTCTTATGCATTTTTTGGGAATTGAATCATAATATCATCAGTTTTCACTCTCATACACCTCTAAGTAAACAACAACCTTAAAATCAAGTGCTAAACTAAAATTTATCAGAAATTTTTACATTTTTGTTAGCAAACCTATATTAGCTTAAGGTGTAGGGCTTTGGAATAGGTTGAAAGGATAACTTTCCAAAGCTGTCAAACAAACTTAGCATCTTGCGATAGGGAGAGAAAATCCAATTCTTGTATCATCTTATTGGGATCCCCCTCTCACACAGGGGTTACACACGAGGTCGTGTTTGGAAGAGCTATGAAGATTATCCCTCTGTGGTTCAACCATTCGTAGTAGTCAGATCATATATTGGGGGTTCTTCTTGAGGCTCAACTGTCTTCATTTGGTCTCGGTGCTTTGTGAATTCTGAATTCGTTCGGGGTCCTCTAGAGTTCTACCGATCCACTTGTCCTCAGTTCTCTCGAAGGATTTCAAACTTGTTATCCTACCCATACGTTCGGACTGGACTGTCGACTGTACCCTCCCAGGGGTTGACTTCGAGTTGGTGACCTTAGTAGCCATAATATTCAGTGTCTTACACAAGGTGACGGTGAAGGGAAGTCTCACTGTACCTAAAACAGACGTTGGTCAAACTCACTTGGGTTCCTTGGAGGGTAAATCCAAAATTACTGCGTGGAAGCTTGCACCAAGGAGTAAGTCCATTAAGCAGGTCACCAACATAACTGATCCACCCGCTCTATCCCCACCCCTTCCTATATTGATCTTGCGATGTTGGATTTCATCACCAACTAGTGGTTTCATTGTGAGAAGTTTTGTTTGATTGTTTGCTTCTCATATTCATGGCGTGTGTTGTTTGTTTTACTTAGTGGACCTTAGTGTTAATGACATCAACTTCTGGGAGTACCAATAGAGGAACCCCTTGTCCCGGGGAACCTTTCACCTTTCCTTCTATTGGAAACTTTGGTCTTTCGTAAATTGCCACACTAAGTCTTCTGGGACTCACCATCAGATTACCGGTTTGGTTCTTCCCTACTCCGGTGATCTTGAATCCTTCTAGTGCTTCAGCTGCACCTAATGCTTCATATCTAAGTACACTACCCACACATCAACCTCATGTCGACTTTTCGCCTTCTTCACCCATTAAGTCTCCTTCCCTTTCTCCTTTTTCTCCTAGTGAAATCTCTAAAGCAAGTAGCCAGGTTGATAAGAAGAAGAAGAAACATAAAGAGAAGAAGAAGAAGAACCCGAAAAAGACCAAGCCTCCAACCATATCAGATGTTGGATCCAAGCAACCAATTACTATCAATCATACTGGGAGTGTTGATTAAAATGAAGAATCTGAAACCCAAATTCCCTTGCAGTCTTTGTAAGGGTGACCACTTTATGAGGGATTGCCCTGGTCTTCCCAAGGTCTTAGAAATGTGGTCCTTCGCGTCATCGACCTTTGCTAGACATGTTGATGACACCCCGTCAACTAGTGATGTTATGGTTGGTAAGAAGAAGACAACTGTCAAGTTTCCTTGTATGTTATGCGAAGGTGATCATTACTCTCACCTTTGTCCTCGTATGGATGAGGCTTCACCTCTTTTGTAGAAGATTCAACTTCCAACTGGTTATCGTAATATTTCCCCCAACCCATCGTTAGTTGATGGAATGGTCAATCCGGTTCCATCCCTAGTCAGTCTGATTGATCAGGTGGTCAATCTAGTTTCATCCTCGGTTGAACCACTAACCAAAGTAGTTGATCCAGTTTCGTCATCGATCAACCCCACTTTTCGTCTGAAAAGTGAAACCCAAGTGACTGATCCAGTCCCATCATTGGTCTTTAGTCCCCCCCTTCATCTGAAGAGTGCTAACGTGGTCAATCCCACTCCTTTGACGAGTGCCAAAGTGGTTGCTCCAGTCCCTTCATCGACCAGTCTGGTTGATCATGTTGTCAATCTGGTCACATCCTTAGTTGAACCAGTTGACAAAGTGGTTGATTTGATCCCATATTCGATCGATCCCGCTCTCCCGTTAGAGAGTGAAACCCAAGCGATCGATCTATTTCCACCTGTCAACCCCATTCTCCCCTTGGAGAATGAAACCAAACTGGTCGATCTGATCTCATCATCGGTCGATCCTACTCTCCCACTAGAGAGTAAACCCGATTTTGCCCATGTTTTTCTCATTGATATAGAATCTACCGTGTTGGGGGGAATTCCTCCTTCTCCCGCGAAAACCCCCTCCAAGTGATGAGGCCATCCCTTTTTATTGGGGTGTGCTAACTGGACCTCATCTTCCCTCTCACATTCCTTTCAGGATTACAGTACAGGTTTGTGGTCGGGACGTTCCTCATGCGCTGATAGATGAAGGTCCATCCGTTAGTATTTTGTCCTCTATTACTTGGAAAGCTTTGGGTTATCCTCAACTTGTGTCGGTTACCCAGACTTTGTTCACTTTTAACAGAAGAACTAGTCACCCTTTAGGGATCCTTCCTCAGTTTCCTGTAACTTTAGGAGGGAAAACTGTCTTTGTTGATGTCTTTGTAGTCCAAGACCCCTTGGATTTCGATTTATTCCTTGGGCTAGATTATTTCTATGCCATGAAAGATATTGTGTCCACTCTTTTTCGTGTGATATATTTTTCTCACGATGGAATATTGGTGACTATTGATCAACTTTCATGCGTTGGTCCTGACTTGATTACCAACCCAATGACCTCCCTAAACGATTCTTATATGCATTCGGTATCACCCATGCCACAGGTCAGTTATGTGGCGTTATCTCCCATGCCTTCATGTGCCGATGAAGATGACTTAGATCTGGTAGTTGACTTGGTGATCTCTTTGGTAGGGCTATTAGAGCCTGATCTCCTTACCCCTGTCGGGGCCCTCGACATGTGTTCCTTCTAGAGAATTGTTCTTCCATCCAGTGAAGATCTCTTGGAAGCTATGACCGAGTTTTGTCCCTTGACATGGTTTCCTTCTGGAGCATTATCCTCTTGGAAACCATGATCAAGAAGAAGGCACAAGCATAGTTTCTATTCTCTGTGGCAATCTCGTTAAAAAATGAAACAGAGGCTACGAGCATAGTTTTCCTCTCTGTAGCAAGCTCGTTAAAAAATGAAACAGAAATCTGGGGATTGAACCTAGAGCCTTGAGCATAGTTCTTTTCTTATGTCAAGCTCGTTTAAAAATGAAACAATCACCTCTCATACCAAGTCGAGTCTTTCATTAGGTCTTGTTTTTGAACGTTCATTTCATCCACATGTATCCTTTTTCTCCATCTAGTACAAAAATTGGTGACAACCTCAAAGTCGATGAATGATTTGAAGCTTGTGGGGCATGTCTCCAACCTTTAATTATCTTTCTGGAGTTATTCCACTAGCTTTTCAAGCTAGGGGAAAAGTACCAACCATCCATGGGTATCCCGACCTTTGGAAATTACGTTGGGAATTTACAAGCATAGTTTAATTTTGTTTCAAGATTGTTTCAAAATGAAACCAATACCGAGCATGGTCTTAGTTCCTTCTCGCGCTTGAAAAACCATGAGAACACAACCGAGTAAACTTTATCTCTTTTTTGGACTCACATGGTTATACAAAAAAGGAACCCCTTGGAGTCTCCTTTAAGCTCTTTTCAGACTCTCTAAACATGAAAAAATTGCTGAGTGATCTTGCTTCCTTTCACACTCGTTAAAAGGTTTGAAAGGGCGTCTTTCGAGTGGTAGTTTATCTCTTTTTCGGCCTCGTGAGACTAACATTACGAAAAAGGACAACCCTGGAGTTGTCTTTAAGTTCTTTTCAGACTCTCTAAACATGAAAAATCATCGAGTTTACCTTCTCTGGACTCGTTAAACAATCATACATTGAAGGGCCCATACGAGACCGAACCCTTACTTCTTCCAGTTCGTTAAACAAAGGAAGAGGGACTTACCAAAGGTGATTTATATTGATCATGTGTTACCCTCCTTGAGCTTGTTAAATTAAAAAGAGGTACTCGTTTGTCTGGATGGGGGAAAAATTTGAAGGAAGCAAGCCAAACAATTTTTGAAAAAATTACAAGTCACTCTTATGGTCGCCCTTGAACATGACACTTTGTCTTTGCACACATTTCAATTCATTGAACCTCTGCACTGAACCAATCCTCTAAGTTTCTTTACTCCTTTGATTCACCCGACGAAAGTCACAGTGTCCATTGCATCATCATGTTTTGGTCCATGTCATGTTTCTATTGCCATGCCTCAGTGTTCAAGGGAAGTACATGCCCCAAGAGTCAACCATCACAAATATCCTATTTCAATACCTGTGTCAATCCATGTTCATTTGATCTACCAATTTACATCTCTATGTTAGTTTCGTTTCATTGATGGGGGGTACATCAAGGCCCTCCTACGACGAGTCTGTTCTTTTCAACTTCAACACATTATCCGAGAATTAGACTTAGAAACCAGTTAGTACCTTGGGACCTGCATGCATCCTCACTTCTGACAATGGGTTTACATCATTGGCCCCTAATCGGATGATTCCATGGATGTTCGACTTCAGATCATTTATTCACATTCGCTGGAATGTACTAGGATACCTTGGGAATCATTGACATCAATGGTGATTTCCCTCACACTTGTTAACGGTTTACCTCATTGATCGGTAATCAAGTGGTTTCTTCCATGTTCGACATCAGGACATCTATTCACATGGTTAGACTCGTACTGCATTAGGATCGATAAGAAGACCCTGGGTTGAGTGATCACTCTGATATGTACTTTTCCCAGGTTGCGATGGAGTTTCTCTTGAATATTGACACATATACTGTCACATAGATCCACTTTGTATTGGTCTGTGGCTATGTATTTTCGTCTTGTAGATCCACTGTGTATTTTTCATGGCTACGATCAGTTCATGTCATGGGAGTATAGATCCACATTGTATCTTCTATGGCTATAACTTTTTGTCAATATAATTATGGATCCGCAGTGTATCTTATGGTGGACATACCTTGCAAGTCTTTATCACCCAATAATAGGTATGCCTGCCTTGGATTTGAAACATGTCATAATATTTGTTTGATGGTTGTGTGTAGCTTCTACCAGGTTCTCCGCATCCATACCCTTGCTCGAAAAAGTCTACAAAGAACTTCAGTCATCAGTTTTCGTCTTCTAACTTCGCACTTTGGGGGGATATATGTTACACATCAAAATTAATCACTTCAATAGTATCGCAAGTGTCGTCATTACAAGTGTTGCAAGTGTCATATTTTGGCCATAAGTGTCGCAAACATCATACTGTCGTCTCGCCTATGTTGTGTCTCTAACGACATCATAGGGACACTTAAGACACCCTCAAAGATTGGTTTAAGAAGGAGAAATCATTTGATGAAGAGTACAAATCTTTTACCATGGAAAAAACTACTCAAAATTCATTTTTGAAGGCCAACGCTCCCCTACCCACTATCAAGGGGTGCCGATGCTCCCTGCCCTCCTTTGGGGGAGCGTTCCAGCACTCTGTGCAACCTTCTGGGGGAGCACTAGGATTTTTCAAGGAAATTTAGGCAGCGATCGCCTACCCACTGTCAAGGAGTGCCACGATCCCTACCCTTCTTTGGGGGATCGTTGCAACACTCTCTGCCCCATTCTGAGGGAGTGCTGGGTTGTTTGAGGGAATCTTTGATTGTTGAGGAAAATAAGGGAAAAATCCCCGCCATCTCTGGAGTTGGTTAGATTCGGATCTGAGGTCAAGGCTGGATCTTAGGGAGGATCCACAACTGATGGAAAAGGATCCTCAACCTATCCCAAGAATATCTAAGGTGGTTGGGCCTCTCCAAGCTTATATAAGGAGGCCTTCTCATGGTGAAAAGCACATGGAAATTTAGAGGCATCAAACTTATGATCTCATAAGGGAGATAACCAGTAAAGCATATTCATTTTGATGGTGGATTATTTGAGCAAGGGGCTGAACAAGGAGAGCTGGAAGAGGTTGTTGCAGCTTCATCAAAGGTTTGTAAGTATTGCTATCTAGTTCTCATTAATACATGTGCTTGGGCTGTTTATTTCAAGGTTGTGTATGTCTACATGAACTTGTCTTTTATAGATAGATCTAGTTTTGGATTAATCATGGTAGAATAGGAAGTTGTTTTGTCTTTGTTGTTATTGGATTGCAAGATTTGTTGAAGAGCTCGGGGATCAAGGCTCAACTTGGACTGGGCAAGAACAAACATCGATAAAAAGACAAATTCTTCTTCCTTTTCTCTATTTGATTGACTTAGATAGGTTTAAAATGATGTTAGTGACCAACGTTAGGACCTTTTTGTCTTGATCTTAGGATTTAGGGTTCAAGAGGAAATCCACTTGTCCGCGGGAGGATTTTCCTGTAATACCAACAGATGTTGAAAGTCCTCAATGGCTCCAAGAACCATCCTCTCCACTGCATCATCTCTAAGTTGTATGATCATATCTAAGTTATACTAGCATGATGCTCTGCATCATATATAATATGTGCTAGCATGATCATATCTAGCATGATGTGGAGTACCATCTACATCATCTATAAGCCGTACTAGCATGGTGTCAATGCACCATCTCTAAACTATACTTGCATGATGTATACCAATGTCTCTACATCATATCACTATCCATCTAACTGGAAATCATCTCCAACACTAGTGGTAGTCTCCATGGCAATCAGAACAATGCCATCCAATAGAACACAACTGTGTCTATCCATAGTAGTACACAACTATTGTCCAGTGGTACACAACCACTCCTAGTAGCACACAACTACTAACCAGTTACACATAGTCACTACCAGTGGAGAACACCCACCACAATAGCATATATCTATTGTCTATAGACATACAATCTCCAAAACAATCATATCATCTGATATCAATAATGTCATGATACAAACCGAGTCATCTGGGCCACTCTTCCACTCACATCTGTGAGATTTGGAAGAGCATCTACCCTTGGAAAGTTAAACATCAGCCATGGGCTATCTGGAATATTCTTCCCAAGCATAGAAGAATAATTGTACCTTATTTCTGAACCTGGACCATTCACCTAACTGGGTCATTCTTCCGGCACTAATCATAGTGAACCCTGGAGAGAATGAGTTTGCCCTAGGGAATGATTGTTCCTGATTGCTGAACCTGGACCATTCAACCTAACTAGGCCATTCTTTTGACACTAATCACAGTGCGATCTAGAGAGAATGAGTTTTCCCTAGGGAATGGATGTCTAGACCATTTCCTATGGAAATAACTGTCTTGCACCAACCTCCTACATCGAACCATTCTTCGAAACTACTCACAACTGTGAACTTCGAAAGAATGATTGTCTGAAGAGGCAGACCATTTTGTTTAACCACTACTCAGAGTGACTTCCAAGGAGAATAATTGTCCTAGACCATTCCCCCACACTGGCCACAAGGGGAAGCATTGTCTATGGTACATCAACAATCTATCAGACCATTTTCTTTATGAAAATGAGTGTTCGCTTTGGACCATTTTCTGAACTAGAAAATGGTTGTCCATTAGAAATCTTGGACCAATTTTTGGACTGGAAAGTGATTGCCCAACCTGGACCATTTTACAAATTGGAAAAAGAATGTCCATAAATCAATAACATATCAATTCTCACTCCCAACCTGGGAGTGATCAATTCCCTTTCCAATAAGGAAGTCATCTCCATGATTCCCGACTTGTCTCCTAAGTACGCAAGCTTTTCATCTTGGACAAAGGATTTACCAAAATATCTTCTATCTGCTCATATGTGGAGATATACTAGAGAACCACTTCTCCCCTCTAGAATCTATCATAGAGAAAATAATAATTGATCTCAATGTGCTTCGACCTGTCATGGAACACTGGGTTCTCTGAAATCTTCACATAGCTCTGATTATCACAATATATCATGGTCGAATCCAACATCTGATCAGACAGTTCAGAAACCAGCTTACAGAGCCACACTGCTTTTCTACAAGTATCACAAGCTGCAATATACTCTTCTTCTGCAGTGTTGAGTGCGACATAGTTCTGTTTCTTACTAGCCCATGATATCATGGAAAAGCTCAAACTGAAACATATCTAAGAAACACTTCTTATGTTATCTGCACTCCCTGCCCAATCTGAAATGATAAGTCCAAGCAAATGTATATCATGACTCAAACGTCCACAAAGACATTTCAAGGCACACTTTGCAATTATTCGATTTTCATGGCTAGGTTCCACCTGGAACTATTTTCACAACAAAGTAAATATATGGCTGATTATTCTCCAAATACATCAACGAGCCATTCAATTGTTGATACAGGGATGGGTCTATTGGATCAAAGTCTCTTAAATTCTTCAAATCTATCATCATGGGATTTTTCCATGTATTTTTAATCCATTATCCCGAACTTCTGAAGAACCATTTTGATACACTTCATTTGTCATAGGAAGTTTTCACCACGCTTATGTTGTACATGAGAGGCTCTGCACCAAGTTGCTTGAATCCATACAAGGTCTTCTTCCATCTGCATACATGGGTCTCTTTCTGGTATACTTCAAAACCTTGAGGTTGCTCTACATATGCTTATTCTTCAATTACTTTGTTGAGAAGAACAACCTTTACATCCATTTAACTCCAACCCATGGATGTTGCAAGAGATATAATGGCTCAGGTAGAGGTATATCTAGTTACTGGAACAAGATGTCATCATAGTCTTCTCCCTCCCTCTGGGAGAACCCTCTAGCCATGAATCTCGTCTTGTATCTATCAATGCTTCCATCTTCCATTCCTTTTTCTTGACTGCCAGTCAAAGATCCTAAAGTGTTCAACACTTGGATTCTTTTCCGGAGAAACCATCTTTTGGAGTCATGTTATTCAATATACGATGAGGACTTGTATTGTGAACATATACGACTACCATAGCTACTTTTCCCCATATAAACATGGATAGATCCTGGTCATTCATCATTGTCTTAACAGACTCTTCAATGGAATGGTTCTTTCTTTCTGCCACATCATTCTGAGGGACAATTAGATCCCTCCTAATCCCAGTTGTTTCACAAAGAGGAAATGAATTTCTTGAAGGTGTATTTTCCTCCATTATTGAACCTCAATATCTTTATCTTCCTCTTAGACATTGGTCCACACACATCTGAGTGAATGATGTCCAAAAATCCTTTTTGATTTCCAGGCTTCCATTATAATTGGTACTTATACGATGCAAAACCTTCTTTTGGAGTCATGTTCTTCAATATACAATGAGGACTTCTATTCTGAACATATACGGCTGCCATAATTGCTTTTACCTATAGAAACATGGATAGATCCTGGTCATTCATCATTTTCTTAATATATTCTTCAATGGAATGGTTCTTTTTTTTTGCCACATCATTTTGAGGGAAAATTAGCTCCCTCCTAATCCTGGTTGTTTTACAAAGAGGCAATGAATTTCTTGGAGGTGTATTTTCCTCCATTATCGAACCTCGAGATATTTATCTTCCGCTTAGACATTGGTCCACACACATTTGAGTGAATGATGTCCAAAACTTCTTTTTACTTTCCACGCTTCCATTATAATTAGTACTTAGTGAGATCACCTGCCTCACCACTTGATGGAGTCATCTGCTCCATATTTGCAATTGTCATTGTAGCTCCTTCTCAGAGCTATCGCCTGTGACTTGCCCAAAACAATAAAAACAAGAGAAAAAATATTTCCGATAGCATTTTCATAAAAAAATATCTATGGTAAAAAGGATGGTAGTCATCATAGAGTTACCAAGGTGACCTGCCCGAGAGAAAACAAGAAATATCTCTCTAGAGGAGATGTTAGTTCATTTTGCAATAAGCATCTATATCAATAGTATTCACATGCCATCAAGTATTCATTATATMTAGCARTAMTAGAACCTTTCAAASAYTGCTTTCACAATTTGTAATGTAGCAACTATCACCCTTGATATATACAAATTGGAAGCTTAACAATTTAATCAAACCTGGAACCTGAAGCCTCAACTGTTATGGAGGGTGTGATTGTTCCTCTGAATGCATTGAATCCAAAATTACAAATTGGACAATGTCTCTAGTACTTTCCTTGCAAACACACTCAGTTTTGCTAGATAATATAACTTGGATAACATATACAAGTGCATACCTTTGAAGTCTTATATCATCGTCCAACTTGTCTTCCAATCTGAAACTAGATACCATCTTAACATGAAGAGATTAGAAACTGAATCAGACAATTTAATGATTATAACATGCTAGAAATTCTAAAATTTCAACTTTGACGACAAAATCAATTTGACCAGAAGTCAACCTTTGACTTTGACCAGTCAACCTTTGAATTTGACTTTGACAAAAAATTCAAACCTGACGTTTTTTCTAGTTGATGGTACCAAGAGGTGCACTAGGCTAGGGTGCACTAGGATGTCAAGGAATTAGGTCAAAAGCTTCATCATAACTACCCAAACATAAGGGTTAGGGTTTGTTGCAACTACATAATCAGAAAACCTAGTTGCCACTGTAACCAGTGCCACAATGAGCTTAACAAAGAACTACCACACTACCTTCCAATTGTTTGACTATCTTTGAAGGTGGTGTGGGCCCATAACTTGTTATAATTAAAGAGATGTGCTCGTTTTACCATAGGAAATATCACTATTGTCACCCAACCATAGACATGCAGCCACCCTCGAGCACCATAACCTTTTCTAGATAGAATGATTTTGGAAGCAGCACTAGAACCAACATATAACCAAGAGATATCATATTTCTCCAAAGATAGATCACCAAACAAAAAGTCCCAAATCCACAGAACAAGAACAATACTCAACTACAGCAGTTGCAGTTGCAGTCGCACTTACCAATAATACCACTAAGAACCATCACCAAGAACACCACCAAGAGATACTAGAGGATAGGGCGCACATCTTAGGCTATATGGAGCTATAGAGAGAGACCAAGAACTATCCCAGAAGATCCACCTTCCATCCTTGCAACTACAACTCCAAACTTGCGCCAAACTTGACTGAAAGAGTGTGTGAAGTGTGAGTGTACAAATGAGCTAGATCATCTCTTATTTATAGTGGTTTTTTTCACTTGTATGGGACAACTTGTTCTTTTAGAATCTAATACTTTAATATTAATTCTTTTACTGAGCCGACTTGTCTTCTAGGGTTTCTACACATCTGTTTAGGGTTTCTCTTGCTTCCGTAATATTCTATTATAGCCAAAGGTTACACATGAAGGTTAATACCCCCCGCAACTACCATAATATCAACACCCATGTGGAGGAATTTTCATTCGGGGGACGCGGTAATTGGAAAACGGCTTGATCATTTTTTGGTGTCAAAAGATCTTCTTTCCAGTTCTTTTCTCTTCAAGTCCTGAGTTACTTTTGTGGCCTCTCCGACCACCTTCCAATTGTTTTTCAAATGGACACGGGCTCAACTAATCCTCCATATCCTTTCAAGTTTAATCTCTTATGGCTACAGGAAGAGGAGATTAAAGAACTCATCAAGGGAAAGTGGATTCCTCTCTTGGTGGGGTAGACTTCTTCCTATATGCATCAGTTTGTGGAGAATATATCGTGTGTCAAACAAGTAATGAAAGGATGGAACAAAAATCTCAAAGAGTGAATGCAAACATCCTTAAAGGAAGTTGAAGAAAATATTGAAGAATTGATTTTGGGAGGCTCATACAATAGCCTTGCAGACATAGATCTTATTCGACTACACAAACTAGAGGCCCAACGACACACTCATGTTTTAAATGAAGAAACCATATGGTGACAAAAGAGTCAAGTGATATGGATGAAAGAAGACAATGGAAATACAAAGTTATTCCATCATTATGCCAACTATAGGAAGAATTTAAACTCCATTTCAGAATATAATCTGTCTCAGGATATATGGTACACTCTTTTAAAGGCATGGCATGATAAGGAATTTGCTTCTTTTAGAACCTTTATAAGGAGAAGGAAGGATACCCAATAAACAAGATTCTAGAAGTAGTTGTAGTCTTTCCCTTAATCATCTAAGAAGACATGGACAAATCCGTAGATGAGGAGGTATTGAAAGCGAAGGTCTTAGGAGCCCTCTCCTCTATGAAAAAAGGGAAAATCCTAGGCCCTGATGGACTCTTTGTTGAATTCTTTCTAGGATTTTACGAATTGTTGAAAGATGATTTGTTAACAATAGTGAGGGATTCTAAACCTTCTAGTAATGTGCTTGGAGCTCTCAACTCCACTTTCCTTGCGCTAATTCCAAAAAAACATAAGGGGATCTATTTCAATAATTACAAGACAATTGCACAATGTAACGTAATTTATAAGCTGATAGCAAAGATTATTGGGATTAAACTCAAGCCTATCCTAAGTGATATCATATCAGAGGAAAAATATGGCTTCCTGCAAGGTAGAAAATTTCACGATGTGTTCTTTTGGCTTAGGAAGACATTCATTCTATCAAATCATTAAAGCAGTCGGAAACAGTCCTGAAGGGCGATCTCTCCAAGGCATATGACAAGGATAATTAGACATTCCTAAGGTTGATTCTCCTTAAAATGGGCATGAGTCACTCCTCAGTAAACTGTATCATGGGATGTGTCTCCTCAACCTATTTTGTCGTTTTGATAAATGGCTCTCCTTCCATTTTTTTCGGGCATCATGAGGATTACATCAAGGGTGCCCTTTATCCCATTTCCTCTTTCTTCTCTTGTCAAGGCTCTAAGCAAACTGATAGATGATGCAAAGGCCAGATGGAGGTTGACAAGAGTAAAAGTGTCTGACTCTTTATTCTTGTCTCATCTGCTCTTCATGGGCGATGTATTATGCTTCATCCAAGGTATGTCCTGCAATTTTTTTGCTTTGAAGAGTACTTTGGATGTTTTTTGTCAAGCCACAACAATGGAAGTAAATTTACATAAATCTTGTCTAATTCCATATTTCCTGTCAAAAGGATCCTCCCAGATTTTATATAAAGTGCTCCCTTTCCCGCAAAAAGAATTGGACACAGGGTTCAAATATCTTGGTTTTCACTTAAAGACAAACAACTATAAGATGGTAGATTGGACTTGGCTCCTCAAAAAATTAGAATCATGTATATCATTCTTGGGAAACTACGTTATTTCACAAGGAGGAATATTAATATTGATCAAATCATTTCTAGAGAGTATACCCATTTACTAGACATCCATTTTCGCTGTACCCAAAGGTATCCTCTCTAAAATCAAATCCTTGAGTTTTCGTTATTTGAGGTCGGGGTCACAACACTCTGGTGGTACTTCCTTGGTCAAGTGGAGTCACATTGTTTTTCCAAAGAAACTCGTAGGTTGGGGAGTTAAGAACATTTTCTTATTTGTTATGTCCCTTGTAGCGCAAAGCCTGTGGCCACTCTCCCTGAATGACACTCTATGGGGAAGAGTATTAAAATCAAAATATTTACACAAGATGGATATTGAGGATTGGTATAGACAACAAGTCAAATATTTAGTCAAATCCATGGTTTGGAAATCCCTCATAACCGCCTTCCCATTGGTGGGTCTTTGGACCATCTGGAGGATTGGGAACGGGAAAAAAGTACATAATGGTATTGACCCCTGGATAGGGGTTGGTAATGACTTCATTCTCTTGGAGAATCTAGTCAGATCCCTCCATGAAACTTGGATTATTGTCTTGGCAGAAACACAAGAACAAAGTCCCCAAATAAGAGGAAGAATGGGATGGAAAGGTAGTGAGGAGATTGGATTGACGGGAGCACTTGCAGAAAATTGATCACGATACATTGGAAAGCTCTCCTAAAAATTTATTCACTTAAAATAAGAAGAGGAGGATTCACTATGCTAGTCTAAAACACATGGACAAGTGAGTTCACTACAAAGATGGGGTACAATGCAGTTGTTGAAGCTATTTTTTTAGGAGACATTTGTTGGTGGTGGGGTAAGATATGGAAACTTCATGTACATTTGACAAGAAAAATCACCATGTGGTTATCTCTCAACAACAAAATTATCACTTGGGATAACAATTTACATCATGGATGGATTGGCCCTAACATATACATCTTGTGCATGAAGGAGGAGGAGTCCTCCCCTCACCTTTTTACTTGTTGTGACTATACGTCTCAGGTGTTAGTGTTGGTTTTGAGGGATCTTAATTCCTCAGTCAGTTGGTCACACCAAATCCTTGAGGATAATCTCAAAGCCTGGATGGATGAAAAAAAGTTGAATCAATTGGAATCCCTCCCTTGTGTTTTGGTGAACTTGATCTGGTGGGCCCGAAGCACCTTTATCTTCCAATATAAATGTATACTTCTGGATATTGTTGCATCTCATATCGTCAATATTTCGAGGGAATTATAGGTAAAGAAGTGGGAAAAAAAATCTCAGATCCCTATCATGCCAAAAATTGATCATGGTATTGCCTAGGGTTTCTTTAATGGTGCCAACCATGGGCACCCAGTGTTCTATGGTGTAGGTATTGTCCTTTGTCTTTATCATTCTCACTACATTCACATACGATATGCCCCTGGGTGCAAATCCAACAATAGAGCATATCTTTTTTCCCTCGGAATTTTACTTTTCATTGCTCAAGAAAAGGAGTTAAAAAACTCTAGGTCTTTGGAGACTCTAAACTGGAAATGGATTAGGCTTGTTCAAGGGTGACTATTTTGACTGTGAGTCTGACCCATTTTCTAAATAATTTGAAGCATCACATGAACTAAGTCGATTGGCTTCTACAAGGAATGAAACACATGAGCAGATAACCTGTCCAAGGAAGCTCTGCATCTCCCTAAAGGAGCCCTTGGTTATTATGAAGTCGATGAAGAAGAATCTCAAGCCATGGAATTTTGACTATAATGTCAAATTGTAGTAAGTTTATTATTGAATAATGAAAGCTATAATTTTGTTTATGCAATTGTAGTTAGTTTTTTGACAAGCCCTTTAGGGCAGTGTTGTTTTAGTGAAAATGTAGTTGGATTAGAATTGTCAAAAGATGAAGGAGCCCCCATTTTGTGTGTTGGTATGAAACACGTATATTCATAACCCATCGATATTGTAGTGTTCCTCAACTTTGTTGATGTTTTGGTAGCTGCGTGAGGTATTAACCTCCATGTGTAACCTATGACTTATAATAGAATATTCTGGAAGCAAGTGAACCATTAAACAGATGTGTGGAAACCATAGAAGACAAGTCATCCTAGTAGGATAAATAATATTAGAATATTATCTTCTAGAAATATAAGTTGGCTCCACAGGAAAAAGATAAACAAAAAATATAATTACTAGAAAGTGAGGTCGGCCTAGCTAGAAAAAGTCACTGGATAGATTAATATAAATAGAGTGCGTTTTAGCTCATTTGCACACCTAGTTAGTGCACAAGTCTTGTGGAGAGCTGCAGTTGCAGCTACAACTGCAACTGCAAGGAGGAATAAGGGCGCATGGTCATCTCTTGGTCTTGGTCTCTCTCTTAGTGATTTTCTTGGTGATATTCTTGGTGATATTCTTGCTAAGTATGGCGTAAGTTTGAGAGAGAGTAGTGCAACTACAATTGCTGCAATTGTGTATGGTACTTGTTCTGTGGATATGGAGACTCTCTCTCTCTTGTGCGCTACACTTGGAGAAGGAGCACTCTACTTTTCTTGAATTGTTGTTGCAGTTAGCAACTAGGGTTTATCTGTTGGTACTGGAGTAGGCTTGTCGGAATTATTCTAAGTAAAGGTTAGCATGCTCGGGGGTGACCTATGTGAATGCCTATGGTTGGGTGACAATGATGTGACATTTTATATGTTTAAACGAGCATAACAAAATTTAAACATGGTATCATAGTTGGTTTCCTTCATAATAGTCTAACCGCCGGAAGGAAGATCTTTAATTTCCCTCATTTCCAAGCTTGTTGAGCACTTACTGAATTCACAAAGAAGGTATCCTATGTAGGGTGCATATCTTCCTCGGATAAAATCTACAAATTTATGAAGTTGAGATATTAGGGTTTCCTCATAAAAACCCTAGGTTTGCAGTGCCAGTTCCTTTGTGCCAGTTGTAACACCAGTTGCAGTGCCAGTTGCAGGTCTAGTTGCAACACCAGTTGCAATACCATTTGCAGTAAAGTTTCTGTGAAACATTGGGCCTAATATTTGCTTTTTCTAGTGCACCTTACCCTAGATCATCTCCAGTTACCTTTAGATTGCAAGTTGGAGCACTTTGAAGTTTTAGGGTTCGTGATTGTTTGTCGCTCCCTGTCATTGTTGTTGGAGGTATGTAATTATATATGTTTAAACTATATCATTATTTTGAGTGTGATTGCAAGAGAAGGGATCTCTAGTCCAATCAACAATTGTAGATCCACAAGGATCTAAGATCCAACACATTCATAGGAGCAACGCACTCCAGGTTTGATTTTTTTCATATGCCTCTAGCTGTTATGGAATTATTGTAACCTTATGAACATCTAGTTGTATTTTGAACTATTGAAGTTATGATTATCATATTAACCTCTGTTCAACATTAAAGTTATAAGTTGACTCTAGTTAAAGTATTAGATTGATTAAGGATGAGATTTTTAGGGTTTATTTGCATTATATTCTCTAACTCAGATTTCTATCAAGAAAGCATATTGTCTTAAGTACATGGGACATGTTGAAGAGAATACTTGTCATCTTGAGTGAAGGAGACTCAAAATAAAATCACCACACTCATTCTTGAAGATAAGACTCCAGGTTCTAGGTTTGATTGATTAAATTAATAAGTTTCCAATTTGCACATATCAAGTTTAATAATTTTTACATTACTAGTTGTGACAATAATCCTTGAAAGGATCTATTATTGCTAGATACAATGAATACTTGGCAACATGTGAGTACTATTGATGTAAATGCTTATTATACTTGGTCACAAGATGAACTAACATCTCCTCCATAAGATACTTCTTGTTTTGCTTCCAGGTTATTTTATAAATTCCATGGAGGTCACCTTGGAGGAATGATTGATCACAACACTAGAAGAGTGTTGTTCCTATTTCTTATTATTGTATTTTTATTTTAGCTCTTGTTCCAGGAAGGTCACAAGAAATAGCTCTAAGAAGGAACTAATGTGATTATTGTTCTCGTTCTTTTTTACTATTTTTATAAGAGTATTATTCTTGTCTATTGTTTTTCCCTTTGTTGTCCTTGTTTAGGGAAAGTCACAGGTGATAAATTTGAGGGAAGATATAGTGACGTTTGCAGAAGACACCATATTAGATGGTTTCTAGTTTGAGACATGGACCAGACTATCCATATAAGAAGTTGTATACATGACCGTATACATCCATGTACCAAAGAAGAAGAAGACAAAGAAGGGTACTCTTGCGAGATACATAGGAGATTGATTGTAAGGATTAGAAGGATCCAAAGATGACCGAACAAATCCCTCTAGTGCAGTTGATCACTCTTCAGATCATCATGAAGAGTTAGAAGAGCTAGAGGGGCCTACCTAGAATCATTGCAGTAACCAAGAAGAGACCAACGTGGTCCTATGAAACTTTGCAGGATGCAACATTGATGAGCCATATCATGAGGAGCATATGGCTTCGAAGATTATACATAATCAAAGGGAGTCAAGCTTCAGAGGGAGAATGGAGACTCAAAGACTTTCAGATTAAGATGGAAGACAGAGACATCTTCTGGAACTAACAGACATATGCCATGGGTTGAGAAGGCTAGATCGAAGCTTTAGAGACTTCGAGGAGATATGAGATCTTATGGGAAGATTCCCTTGCTTTAGTAGATTTTGCTACAATGATCGAGGAGGAAGCTAGTCATAAGGAATGGGATACATATATTTTCCTTGGTTCCAAGACCAAAAGGGAATTAAGTGGTGACTTCCAAGTTGATCTACAAGATCAGGCTTGTTGCAGATAAATAACATAGAGATGTACAAAGCCTGATTTGTGTCTAGAGGATTCTCCTAGGAAGAGGGAGAAGACTATGATGAGACACTTGCTCCAGTATATTGCTACTGATGAACATGTAGTATATATGTTGACCAAGCCTCTGTCAGGGACAAGCTTGGAGTGGTCCAATTTTTTTTTCTCCAGTAGTGAGAAGTGATGTGTTCCCCAGTAGAGGGAGGTGATGAGATCCCCAGTAGTGGGAGCAACCCCAACGCAGGTTGGTACTCCAATGCAGGCTAGTATGCTACCACAACACAGGTTGGTATGCTACTCCAACCCAGGCTGGTATGTTACCCCAACACAGGTTGGTATGCTACTCCAGTAAAGGCTGGTACACTACTGAAAGTGAAGAACTTATTATGGTGTATAGATTCATGAAATTCAAAAAAACAATGGTCGAGGTGTGCAGAAGCGCAAAAGCAGTGATGATGATCCCACCATGAAGAATACCTACCTCGTTAAGAGGAAGTGTTACATTTTTTGAGTTAGATTCTGTGTGAACTAATGAGTTACTAGTTATGTATGAACTAGATGCTGATCTGTAGTGTCAGAAATGATTCCCAGTTAGAGTTCCAATCAGTAGCATTGGAGGTTGCTAGTTGGAGGGCCAACCTGTAGTGTTGGAGGTGTTTTCCATCTAGATGGATAATTTGCGTCTTTGATGGTGATACTTGTTACATGATCTGTTTGATTATATGATAGCTTGTGTGGTTATGGTGATGCTACCTATAGACTGGTTTGCAAGATCATGTGAGTCTTTCCCATGCATATGAGATGGATGGATGTGTTTCAGACCACTACTCGAATAACATCTTGGTTAATACCTCCCTAGCTAAGAGGGAGTGTTGATGTTTTGGTATTTGTGGGAGGTATTAACCTCCATGTGTAATCTATGACTTAGAATAAAATATTCTGGAAGCAAGTGAACCATTAAACAGATGTGTGGAAACCCTAGAAAACAAGTTGGCCTAACAGAATAAATAATATTAAAATATTATCTTCCAGAAATACAAGTTGTCTCCATAGGAAAAAGATAAACAAAAAATATAATTACTAGAAAGTCAGGTCGACCCAACTAGAAATTCA
Organism: Picea mariana; assembly: GCA_032191745.1. Lineage (NCBI taxonomy): Eukaryota > Viridiplantae > Streptophyta > Pinopsida > Pinales > Pinaceae > Picea > Picea mariana. Next base: position 40,742 of record JASDQU010309076.1, read on the forward strand.
CTGGATAGATTAATATAAATAGAGGACGTTTTAGCTCATTTGTACACCTAGATAGTGTGCAAGTCTTGTGGAGAGCTGTAGTTGCAACTGCAAGGAGGAATAAGGGCACATGGTCATCTCTTGGTCTTGGTCTCTCTCTTGGTAATATTCTTAGTGATATTCTTGGTTATATTCTTGCGAAGTATGACACAATTTTGAGAGAGAAAGAGAGTAGTGCAACTACATCTGTTGCAGTTGTGTATGGTACTTGTTCTGTAGATATGGAGAATCTCTCTCTTGTGCGCTACCCTTGGAGAAGGAGCACTCTACTTGTCTTGGGTTGTTCCTGCAATTATAAACTAGGGTTTATATGTTGGTTCTGGGGTAGGCTTGTTGGAATTACTCTAAGTAAAGGTTAGTATGCTAGAGGGTGGCATATGTGAATGCCTATGGTTGGGTGACAATGATGTGACATTGTCTATGGTTAAACAAGCATACCAAAATTTCAACAAGCTTAACCAGGGAACATTACTTGCGGAAAAACATATAAATTCAATTTTTTCTTCTGCTAATTAGCTCTTGTAGCTTATCAGCTACTAATTAAACACATTTTTAACTAAAATATGATAACCATGACCAAATGCATCTACAACATTCTAAAATAAAACAATGCATCCAAAAAATCATCTACAACAACATATAAAAATCATTCTCATGCACAGGGTAAACACATATCCATACAATTCATAAGAGAAAGATCAGAAAATAATTAAACACTTGTCTCTTAAAAAATTTGTGTAACCAGTTGCTTGGGAATGACGTTCCACCCAACCATATACCTTTTGTTCCAAATATCAACAGCAAGTCACCCTCGAGTTGGCTAGTAATCCACAAGAGAAGGGTGTCTGTCACAGTCCACTCACAACTCTAAATCCACAACCCACTCGTATTCTCCTACAACTATCTTGAATTTCCTCCAACTCGCTTCCTCTTGACTTACCCAACCCAAGGAATGTACCCCTTCACTATTTTCATTCCCTCGAGCATCCCCTTCATTTATCAAGGTCTCCACGACACAGGTAACCGAGAATATCTCTACTAGGAATTCAAGGGAACTCACTGCCAGGAAATTAACAACAAACAATTGTTTTTTTAGTGCAACTCACCAAGGAGTTCACTCTTCAGGCCTGACAACCCGGATCTTCAATTTCCATCTCTAAAATGCTACAATATGCTCCAACATGCTATATAATTCACCCATCCTTCTTGGTCTAGCTCCAATTCCCTTTTTCCTTACTCTCCCTTTGTTGTTCATGCAAAAAAATAGAATGTGAAAACTGCCTATTCTCCCCCATACCAATTTCCTCTATTTTCCCAAGATGGTTGACTTCTCACTCTTCCCAATGTTGATTGTACTGCAGCCCCATGCTTCCAATAACTATGGAAGTGACTTCTACACCCACTCCCTGACAGGTATTAAATGATTGAGCTCTCATACACTCAAACAAAAAATAGAAGTTATCCCCAATGGTAATAAAATTCAGAAATATGGGTTGAATTAATACCCGTAATTAATTTCCTCCTTGGATCCTTCTTAGACACTCTTAGGCATTCCCTCTCTTGTGAATAAATCAACCCCCATATTTGTCTATATTATCAGTAGTTGGCATCACATTATTTCATTAAATTCAGAAATACAATTTGCATATTACATCGCTTGGCCATAGCCATATTCATATTTACATTATGCATAAATTAAAAGGAGGATTATAGTGGGGATGTTACAAATATAATATTTTTTTCATTGGACACACACACATGCACACACATATTCTTGATTATATTATAATCATTGTTTTTTTTTTTTACAAAAGCGGGTATGGTTTGTATTAAAAAACAGTGGTAATCACTGGCATAGGTACAACATTAATTTCGTGCCTTGCCCAAATAGGCAGAGTTAGCATTACACAGAGGTGATTTATCTTCCTTCCTATCATCTAGCTCAACATTGCTAGCTCCGTGACCATCTTACTGTCCTTACGTTTTGAATTATCCAAACACAAGGAGTCCCTTGACTTTTGAGGAGATCACCTTTCTAAAAGGCTCTCGGTGCTAGGGGATATTGAAGCTTTGGGCATTTCCATTAATACACAGGGTCCCTTTGCTCAACTAGTTAGCAATGTTAGCTGCTTTGTCCACTTCTCCATTAAGCTCCCGAAGAATGTGATAGAATTTAATTTTGTGGAAGGATGGAAGTAAAATCCTGATCTTTCGAATTAGGTGGCGGAGCCTCATGTTGTGGGGAAGGACATGGATGTTTAAATCCTGAATGATCGCCCATGAGTCTCCAAAAATAGTAACCTATTTAACTTTCATTGCCAAGACTTGATGGAGTCCTTTCCAAAGTGCGAGCGCTTCAACGATATTATTGGTATCATTTTTGATTCCCCAAGAGAGAGTAAATTCGATTGATTCTTCTAGGCTCAAAGGAACCCCTCCTCCTCCTCCTTCCCCTGGATTCCCTTTAGAAGCTCTTTCAAATAACAGAGCGTGTTGATGGAGTTCCTTCCTCCATTTTGAGAAGCTCAGAGGATCCATGCAAATTTCCCAAAGGTTCGGCTGAGGCAAGTGAGAATACCCAACACCAGGGGCCTTTGGAATTAGGCTCAACATCCATTCTTCTTCATTAGCAGGGAGCGGTGACTTATTCTCTAGAAGGGTAAGAGATTGAAGATAGTCTCCCAACAACACCTTAGCTCGGAAAAATACTTGTGCAAGGGTCGAGGTTTTACCTCTGAAAAGGTGGGCATTTCATTCTAGCCAGATCATCTAGAAAGTGAAATTTGGAAGGGACATCCAACAGTAATTAAGCCTGTCTTTCTTGTGAATAGTAAATGGGAGCATTTTATCCCAGTTACTAAGGAGGGTTGGGATTTATTTCAGAATATTTACTTGATTCGACCAAGGGGAAAGGGCGAAGTTCCAGACCTCTTTTGCAAAGGGGTAGGACAACAGGAGATGGTTGGCAGATTCTTCCTGTTGACAACATAGAGGGAATCTTGTGGGGCCTTCCCAACCTTTTTTGTAAATATTTTCTCCCATAAGAATGTTGTTGTGATCCAATGTCCAAATAAAGATGTCTACTTTTGGTAGCATTTTGGAGTTCCAGATACCTTTCCAGAGAGCAGGGTTGGGTGAAACGCTGGGAAGTGCTTTAAACTTCTTGTATCCCTGGGCTACAGTGTAATTTATATTAAGAATGCCCCAGCCACGAGAATCCTTTGTGGATTTTGTTAGAGGGGATTTACCTTGAATCCTGCAGCACAAAAGCATTTCTTCATTGTGTAAATGGCTTGGGAAATTCAAAATGCTCCACTCTTTCCAGGTTCCGTGGATATTCTAGCTTGAGATATCCCAAAGGACGTTTACATTTTTGGAGTGGAGCCACCACTTTAGATTGGAGATTCCAGGAAAGGAATCCAGAGGCGGGTCCCCAATGATAGAGTCCTCCCAGATGCAGATGCATTTCCCGTTCCCCAGATCCATGTTAGATCAGACTTGAAGAGGGGGAGATATTTTTGGCAGATTGTAAAAATTGGAGATCCTTTTGAATTTTTTGGACCTAAGTCAAGGAATTTTTTCCTTTCCCCTAAGAAATACTTTTTCCAGAGAACTTGTTTACTCCATGTTGACTTCCCTGTTACCAAATTCCATAGGAGCTTAGCGCCAAGAGACAAATTTTGAGTTTTGAGATCCTAGATTTGTAGTCCCCCTTCTAAGAGTGGCTTAGTAATTTTCTCCCAGCTGACGAATGACAAATTATTTTCATTGTTTCCCCCCCCTTTCCATAGGAAACATCTTAGAAGCAACTCGATCTTGGAGATAAATCTAGCCGGAGCAAGTAAGATGGAGCATTGATAAATTAGAACGTTGGAGATAACCGATTTAATGAGAACCAATTTCCCAGCCAGGTTTAGCCAAGAATCTCCCCACGAGTTGATTCGAGTCTTCAATTTATCAATCAGAGGAAGACACTAAGCTAATTTTGGATTAGATTTGGATATGGGTATCCCTAAGTATTTAAAGGAATCCCACTGTGTTTTTCCTTCTATTTCCAGAATTCTTGAGATGTCCTCCATTTCCCTTGGGGTGCACTTCCAACCAAAAAATTGACTTTTTCTATAATTGATTTTTCTTCCTGAAGCTTCTTTGTAGAGATCTAACTTATGTTTGAATTTCCTGGCTATGATAGTGCTAGCTCCTCCCACTAGGAGTGTATCGTTTGCAAACTGGGCATGGTTTATTTCTTTGGTTCCTCTTTCCATTTTGAGGCCCATTAACTCTTGGTGGAGGCGAAAATTCTCCAGCTGAAAGCTGAGCATCGAGGCCTGGATAGAATAAAGTAGAGGTGAAAGGGGACATCCTTGTCTAAGCCCCCTAGACGCTTGGAATAAATTTGTTGCATGGCCATTCACCAACGGGGATATCCAAGGGGATCCAATACAAGATTTTACCCAATTTATAAATTCAAGGGCGAAGCCGAATCAAAGCATTACCTAAAAAATAAATTCATGTCTAACTCTGTCAAAAGCGTTAGCCAAATCCAATTTGACAATCATACATTTTTCTTTCCGGAGAAGGCTGGTGTGGATGGATTCCTAGACCAAAATTATGTTGTCCAGTATCTTCCTCCCTTTGATGAATCCACCTTGGTTTTCTGGAATGATCGTTGGACGGATTCCTTTAATTTGATTGGCTATCACTTTTGATATGATTTTGTAACCTATGTTGCAGAGAGAAATTGGTCGGAACCGATCAAAGGAGGTGGTACATTTCTCTTTAGGTAAGAGGGCCAAGAAGGCAGAGTTGGTACTCCCACCGATCTTGTTGGAGGCCTACGATTTCAAAACCATTTTGTGGAGATATTTTTTAACTGTTTGCTAGCAAGCTTTGAGGAAACCAGCTGTGAAACCATCGGGGTCAGGGGCCTTGTCAGGTTCCATTTCGTTTAAAGCTATTTTAATTTTTCTTCTGGAGACAGGGGTAGTGAGGATTTGGTTGGAGTTCGATTGAATTTTAGATGGAACCTGATTTAAAATATGCTGGAATTTTATGTTATGGAGGTGTGGTTCCTCTGTATAAATTTCTTTGAAGTGGTTGAGAGCAGCTTTTTTGATTTCTTCGAAATCAAAGACAACTTGATCTTGAAATTGGATTTCCTTTACAAATTTGACTTGCTTCCAAGCTTCAGCTTGTTTATGAAAGTAAGTGGTGTTCCTGTCACCTTCTTTTAACCAAAGGCTTCTGAAATTTTGTCTCCAATAATCCTCTTCCAATCTGCATGCAAAGTGAAGGGTGTGCTAAAGGGATGTTTCTTGTTCCAGTTTGTTGGGAGTGACATAATCTTCTTCCATATGCAGCTGATGTATTTCCAAATGGTGTTGAGATTCCAATATCTGATTGAGAGGTGATTTCATGGCCTTAGCCCAAACTTTGAGGGCTCTTTTAAGCCTACGAAGCTTTTCTCCCCAGATGAAAAAGGGGGAGCCTAAAACTGGTTTTTTCCAAACGTTGAGGACCAGGTCTTGGAATCCCTCCAACTAGATCCAAGAGGGTCTAAAACGGAAGGGGATAGGTCCCATATTTACATATTTGGAGAGTTCAAGGAGAATTGGTTTGTGATTGGAGGCACTGAATGGGAGGATTTTATAAACAACATTAAGGCCTAAAATTAGGAAGTTGTTTTGGACCAAGAATCTATCAAGGTGAGCAACTATGTTACTCGGTCTGAATCTTTTGTTAGACCAAGTGAATTTTCCATAGGAAGGCTTGATATCATCTAGATCCCATTCCAAGATGATATCTTCGACCCATTCACGGATTGGATCTTTGACTAATGAGCCCCCTTTTTTTCCTCGAGGGAGAGTGTAACATTGAGGTTCCCAGCTAGAACAATATTTTCCAATTGATGGGTTTTAAGGGACTCTATGATAAGGTCCCAACCGTTT
>JASDQU010309076.1:51660-64700 GCA_032191745.1 Picea mariana
CAAACAACCACTTTGGAAGCACCTCTCCTTTCAAGGTACAGGTTAATTTTGATATTCCCGTATTTGAAGGTCAGATAGATGCATATGCCCTAGACAAATGGTTAAATCTGCTTGAAGGTTATTTCTCTGTTCACGATTTTTTTGACAGAGAAAATATCACCTTCGCACTCCTTAAGGCTCTCCCCCATATCAAATATTGTTGGGAAACTTACTGGGAGCAAAGTTCCACAGAGGAGTCTGGAATATATGGGGCCGAGCCCACTTGGGATCTTTTTTTGGATGCGGTAAAGGAGCAGTATTACCCTGTTGGAAACTATGAGGACCAATACATGAGATGGACCACATTGAGACAAGAGAGGGGCCAAGCAGTGCCAGAGTTTGCCAATACCTTCCATACCTTGCGCACCAAGCTGGGTATCAAAGACTCCAAGCGACATTTGGTTCTGAAATATTGTAGGGCTCTACACAGATACATCCAAACTGAAATGGATTTTCTGGATATCTCATCACTTGGTGCTGCGTACTGATATGCTGTTAAAATTGAGCAGAAATTTAGGCACCAGAACAAATGGGAGTTCGGATATGCAAATATGAAACAACCAAAGTATGAGAAAGACGACCCTAACAAATAGCTTCCATAAAACCAGTCTAAGCCACATGAAAAGAAGGGTCACGGGAAGACGAAGAAGGACACCGAAAAATGGTGTGATTTCCACAAAAGCCCCTAGCACAACACCGATGAATGTCGCTCAAAATAGTCATTGGTGGCCAAGATCAAAGACAAGGAGATGAACCCTGATTCAGAATTTGATTATGAAAATAGTGGTAAAAGACAGATCATCGACACAGACCCCACTGCTATTGTCTCGACCCCAAAAATTCAATCAGAAGAACCAATAGATCCAAAAGAGGGGGAGCACCTTTTTCATTCACAAATGTCGGTGAAGGGGACTTCGCTGCATTTTATTGTTGATAATGGAAGCCAGAAGAAACTCATCTCAGCAGAGCTCATCAAATAGTTTGGATTGTCGACAACACCACACCCGCAGCCATACAACATCGGGTGGCTTCCTCAGGGATGAGATCTTCGTGTCAGCCAGCAGTGTCGATTGTCATATGACATCCATCCCTTCAAGGATGGGGTATTATGTGATGTTTCCCCACTAGATGTCTATGATGTTTTGTTGGGCCAACCATATATGTGGAGGCGCCATGCTATTTATGATTCTCAACCCTGTAGTGTCATTGTTACTCTAGGGGGTCATCTCTATAGAATACCGGAGGTAGTTCCAACTATTGTCCCACCTAAACAGTTTCGCAAGGTAGTATCTCATACTACAAAATTCATCTTCTTCACAATCTGTTCAAAAGGAGAACAAAAGGATACTACAACCACTGCAACCTCGGCCCAAGCACCTTCTATCCAACAGAAGCAGGTCGACAAGATTGCAACAAAAAACAAATATTCCTTCTGCACACAATCATCTCCGATATCTCGACTGGTTGAATAGAGTCAACCCCACCAGCAATAGGTTCGTGACAGCCTTCCACAAGCCAAGTAGCACAATGTCTCCAGCAAGGCAAGCAACTCACCAAGATTCAGATTCAGCAAACGCTTCCCTCTCTCCCCCGGTAACTCAACGCAATGGAGACCATTTCTTCCTAAGGAGGGAGGATTGATCCAGGTGGATATCTTTTCCATCTTGGAAGTTTTTCAGGTTCCAAACTTCTTGGGCCATTTTGAGGCCCTAAACGAATTTTTTTGGGGATTCAAGGTCCAGGAAAATGCCAATGGCATTGGCTTGGACTAGTCGAAAATTGTTCTTCTCTGTTAGACCTTTCGAACGATGTATTGAGCGCCCCAAAAAAAGATCGTATGCAAAAGTTACACCCCTGGGAAGTTGACATATCAACTACCCCCATCGAGGCCCGCAAACCTTTTGGATTTTCATCTTCCAAGGTTAGGGTTTTGGATTTTACTTATGTTAAAAAGGCCCTTAGAGCCTCATTGTAATAATCATCTTCTTGTGAATGCGAGTAGCCGTCACATATCTTCTCATAGATAAGTTGCCACCATTATAGAGAGTCTTTCACTCTGTATTTTTACAGTCTCTGTACATTTATTTCATTAATAGAAACCGTGTATTACTGTATATCTCTGACTTTTGTTATATTTTCGATATATATCTGTTATATTGTTGTCTCTCTTGCAATATCTTTGTATATTTCTGTGTTATATCTCCGCTCTCATTTCGTGCTGAAAATAATCTAGATTAGGATCATTGGTAACTTTACTACATCTTTAGGGTTACGTCATAGTAGAAAATGTAGTATTGTAGTGACCTTTCCTAAAGGCCTCTCAAAATATATTCAAGACTTCTTAAAAACATTGTTATATATTTTGGTGGTTGTAGTTTTCACCTTTTTCACTGGTCATACTTAGTCGTTTTTTTGAGCCTTACATCTGCTAATTGTCATTTTGAGGATTGATCTCAACACACTCTAAATTAGCTTAAATCTATAAAAGTAGCATTGGGTCGTGGTTGCGTTTAGTTGATGCAAACTGTAATATTGAATAATTGATACCAAAACTAGTGTTTTTTCTGGTTTCTTTAGAATTTGAGGTTATTCTTATATTCAAAAATTAAGTTTACTTTTAATTTCTCAAGTTGATGGGGAGATCTCCATACCTAATTTGAAATCCTGCTCCTACTCTGTGGCCTTAATCTGCAGATAAAAAAATCAAAGATCATATCCATTTACCTGTCATTGTAAAAGATCATTAATTTATTGTTTTCTCATAATGCAATGACCACAGTCCAAGATTAGTGATATTTAGACTCTGACTTTAATTTCAATTTCAATGTGAAATTAGAGATCTTTCTTATAAGATAACAACAAACAAGTTCTTCATCTATGGGATCCATGGGATGAAATTGAAATCCTAGAGTATATTCAACCTTTTGTTGGTTTTGGTTCCACGAAAACGCAAGAGAAGAGGCCCCTCACACTCTCTGTTAGTGTGGTAATGAGGTAAATGCTCTAACTTTTTAATTATATTTTTGTTTCACCTCATTCAACTCGAGAAAACATGGTATATAAATAATTGTGATTGATGTTCAATTTTGTAGGACTTTATCAATTCAACTCCAGAATTAAGAACAATGGTATTTTTGTAAGTTTACTTGTACTTTTTGAAGTTAATTTGAATTACATTGTAAACAGGTGCATTTTTCGGTAGAAGCCAATACTCTTCATTTGCTAAGTTTGAATTTTTTAGTCTGGTTATTAAAGGGTGGAGTTGCAAGAAACCCTGTGAGATCTAAGTCAGACTTTAAATGGCTCAAATTGATGAAATATTAAAGTTATTTAAAACTCTAATACTCTTTGTTGTCGAAAATAGGGTCACAAATAAAAAATAAACTCTTCAATATGTTCTAACTTATTTGCAAACTTCGCAAGCCAAAGTAGAATTGCTTGAAATTCTGACTCAACTTCTTCATGATCAACTTCAATGAAAGAATCTTCAACATTCTAAACTAGTTTTTGTTCACAACAACCCTCTTTTTGATGATGATGATGATGATTAAGATCAATAGCCAGTGCAAGAGAAACTCAGTGAGCCAACTTCATATACAGGTGTTGACGAATATAATATTTCTCTTTCCAAGCTAATCATTGGACCTTGGGAAGAAATTAGAGACAATAAGCACAAAACATATATCATATATGAAAATGAGGTTCCCCTTTATATTCTGAATTGAACCAAACCAATCTAGCTCCAAAGTGTTGGACTCCTTTAAGAAAGTCCTACTCCAATTCAAGAGCATATTCCTAAATGCCAACATCGTCATCAAGTTAGCCAAATGGAGGATTAGTGTTTTGATCTTCATTCTTGTGAGCATTGTGGAAAGAATAATCATCCTTCAAACAAATGTTCCAAATGTAAGAAACTTGCAAGAGTAAAGAATCACTATGGGTGGATCACTTCTTGGAAATGGTCATCAACAACCAAGAATATATATTAGTTATATTAAAGAATTCATTCTCGAGTATTGACACATCTTGTAGTGGAAACACTTTCATCTTCTCACCTTGTCCTAACAAGGGGGATAATATCAGTGATTGACAATCACGCTTCAAGTTTTGAATTCCTATCAATCAAGCATGAAAAAACAAGCCAAAATCAGAGCTATATTCCATTAATATGATTTGCTTTATGGTTTTCCTTAAACCTCCATTAGTAGAATATTTACAGCTTCTACTAGACATCACTTTGTGTTCATCTTAAACCTCCATTTAGTACAAGGCATAAAATTTTTCTAGACAACACTTTGTGGTCATCTTTAAACTTCCATTGGAGAGTACTTCCAATTAGCATAAGATTTCAGCTTCTATCTAAATTAGGAAATGTTCCAGGAACCATTGAGCCTTAGAGCCAAATTCCATAGTTTGTGGTCTTCCTTAAACCACCACCTCCATTTAGTAGAAGACATCGAATTCTACTAACCATTTGGTTTGTGGTCATCCCAAAACCACCAGATTCAAAGATCACATTCAACCATCAACAAATGCACACGTCCACATTTCATCTCTCGTCTNTGTTGGAAACCTAATACATTAGGTTTATGGTATTTTATCATATTCACTTGAAAAAGAATAGGAAAATTCACAAGTGAATCAGATTCCTCCTAGGGATTCCAAGAGACCTCTTCTAAGACAAATCCAAAGGTTATGATCATGTATTTATATGCGTACCATATTAATTAAAATCATTTCACATTGATCTATATTCATGTGCATTATAGCACATAGGAGACTATAAAACCGATGGCTCTTCCTCAACTCTCTCTTTTGTCATAGTGAACAAAAAACGAATCCCTAAAGAAGATTTAAAATATTATAATTTCTCTGATGTTTGGAGTTAGTAAAAGTGAGAAGCAACAACTTTTGAAATAACCTCTTTGGCTATCTCTATAGAAACTGTCTCTTCTAGCTTAATCCCAAACTTTAAAATAGTTATTTCTTATCCTTTGTATGTCTCACAAGATGTCTATATAACAATTTGTCTCAGGAATTTTTTGAGAGATCCCTCATACTTCTCCTTATAGTTTTCACTAGTTAATTCAAGAATTTCCTCTTGTTCTCTCCTACTACTTCCTACTTGTTCTTCACTGGGGTTATTAGATTTTGTTAAAAATCGTCCTAACTTATCTCTATGGTGATGTATGCATTCTATTAAATTAAAGAAAAGCTACTAAATATAGAAAATTATACCACTACAAAGGGGAACACTCATGAACTCAACTTACTTCTTCCTTTATAGTGGGATTCCAATTTAGAAGTATTTTCTTCTTTAACTATTTTAGCACTTCCCTAACAGTGGGGCCAAAAAGTGGCGAGTCAAAGAACTACAACAATTTATGAGGTTTTGAATCCCCTAACTTTTAATTCATTATTGACCAAGGTGTGTAATCTTATGAAATGTTATGCATTGTTTATGCAACCCTTAAGGATTAAAATGTTATTGAATTAATTACACATTGCTAATTTTAAGTGTTGTTGATTAAATGATACTAAATGCAACTAAATATTGAAACTAGCTTATCTTAGGAAAGGTTTGGTTAATTTGTAGCATGAGTGATCTTGGGTACCCTTTTGGTTTTTATACATCAATGCTTTAAAACCAAGTCCTAACACCTCAAAAATTGGACATGTTACTTAAAAGGAAAGAACCATGGAAGAAGTAATAAATGTTCAAGAAATAAAGCTAAATGTCATGGAAAATAAAATTGAAGGATACACGGAATAAAACTAATTCTACAAACATGCTCAACATCATAACATTTCTCCCACCAACTATTGATCATGGTATACTACTGAAATAGTTTTAATGGGATAAAAGTGAATAGTTTAGCTATTGAAATGAAACAAAATACAATTCTCTAGCCATCCACAAAATACTAAACTGAGGAATTATAAAGAAAAATACCACAGAATAATTTTAGAAAAAAGCGTAATTTTATTCATCCGAAGAGAACCAAATTACATTTTGTAGGTGCATAACACACAACTCACCCTTTGGAAAGGATGTAAACCCTGAGAGGGCCAAAAATGAGACTAAAAAGTCACAAAGTAAAATACAATATCGGTCTCAAGGACCACACAAAAAGCTAAGGATAAAACTTCTACAATCGAGGTCCCCCTCTCTGAAAAAAAACCAATAATGCAATCCCTTAAGAAAACTATGGAGACTAGACATACTAGGTCAGAGCGGTAAATAGGTCTCATACCAACAACACCAGATATTGAAGGTGTCAGAAAAAACCACGAGACAATTGTGACCAAAACATTGCACACCCAATAGAAGGATCTCAAAGTGATGAACTAGGCCACAACACCGCATGCCCATAGCTAAGGACCTCAAAGCATAGACCTCATCAACATGGAATCAAAACCTTGAACAAAATAACTTTGATTTGAGTAAACATCAAACACTGAACGCTCCAACAAACCCAGAGAGAAAAACGTAACTCCCAGAAACCCTCGTCGAGAATGCGGAGCAGAACAAACCTCCAAAGAGAACCCAAATGTGGGACGGACCAGATCTGAGCGGAATTCTAACCTCTCAAGAAAAGAGAGGGCCAAAAAGACTAGGCCCCAACTGTAGAAAGGTTGAACTCGAAACTCATCCTTAAAACGCAAGGACACCAAAGTCAATGGAATGCATCAAATCCTGACACAACCCTGAGACACCGAAGAGAAATCAAATGGATATCCACAAAATCTCGCATGAGGAGGATAAATATCCACAAATAAAGTACCAGTGGCTCAGAGAGAAAGGACACGGACATAGAAGCCCCAATCCGGAAAAAAGAAACAAGATCTGAAACACCACCGAAACCCCTTCACCACCCAAAGGAAGGACGAATATGAGCGAAGAAAGATGGTCTGAGCAATGCGAGAGATCGATGCGAGAGAAGTTGCACTAGTAAATGAAGAACCACGACCACTATCTAGAAAGTAGCTCAATCTTCATTCAAAGTTAGATTAACGGGAGGAATGGATGTTCCCAACTGTAAAAATCTTGAAAATAGACTTTGAAACAAAGATAGGGCTCCATGGAGGTGATGGCTTCTGGGTGAAGAAGATCAATGGGAGAATCCGCAGGCGGTCACTAGAAGAGAGTTTAGGGATCTGCGGCCAGGGAAACCCTAGCCGCATACCCCTCCTCGATGAGTGTACCCTCATACTATATGTATATATGGAGAGAGATAGAGGTGTGTTCATGAACAAACACTCTTCAAGTGGGCACATAATTGAAGGAAACTAAGGAATCGATTTAGTAGAATTTAACTCAACTTTTGAAACAACAACTTTATTTCATTAATGGGATTTCCTTCAATATTACAACTTTTCATCTACATCGTGTACCTATAACCCTTACTATGGATAATGTATAATTCACATTCTAACCAAAATCAATTTGAAAATGCGTATATTTATACTAGGGATTTCTTGGATACCTAAGGGAAAATGCTAGGGAGTTCCAAAACTCCCCGAAATTGATTTCCCCCCAAGAATTACTAGCTTCCTTGTGGTATAGTTGTTACATTGGTCGATTATTGAGGAAGTGATTTAGTGGGAATATTATGTTTATTGGATGGATGGAACATAAAAAAAAACTGTAAGTCCATTTTACCTTCTTGATTGGGCTACGTGATGCAGACGAGGTCCGACCTATCACCCCGCAGGGTCTCTTCCACCTGACCTCCTGCTCACAGGATTGTTCTCAATCCATTTCCTCTGAGCTGAGGCGGCTCTTTAGATTCCCTCAGGAATCACTATCAATACACGACCCAATCCACAGGTCCTTCGTTCACCTGCACGACCTCTACACCTGACCATGACCAATTTCCCCACAGGAAACTGTTGTCGGGCATCAGGGTTTCGGGCTTTCCGCGGTCGCAAACCTCTGTCCTTGTGAATCCCCGATCCCCGAATTATCGATGATCTCTCGGCTCCTATGCACTAGCCCTCCTGGCTAAACTTTCACCATATGACCACTACTCCCGTGTCCGTGGCCTTACCTCCCTCGCGGCCTCACGACTCGCTATTTCAAACCCTTGATTTTCCAACTCTCGACACCCGATGTGCCGAAGTGCCGAGGTGCACGAGAGTTGACCTTTCAATGGCCCTTTGTCTCGCCGAGACTTCGGACCTCGAAACTCGCAAGTCTTGACACCAATACTTCGGGAATTCTCACGGCGAGATCCCTGGGGTTTTATGCCACCTGTATTTCACTTCGCTGCTTTTTTATGGCCACCTGTCCTCCAACGGTCGGAATCTTTCTCCCCGCGACCTCAAAATCCCCATGACCAAACTCTCGAGCTTTTTCTCCCGAGGCTCCGATGCACGATCCCATGTGCGGATCCAACGGTCTTCCCTGATTCAGATCCAACGGCTATCTCCTTCTCGCCCCTCGCGTCTTCACGACTTGGGACACCCAACTCTTGGGCCTTCAACCTGCGAACCCCCGAGTTCGCGAGATCTCTCGATCTCTGCCATGCATCCTCTCAATTGGACGATCCAGATCTCCTCGCTACTTCGCCGCCTCGCGTCCTCGCGCCTCACGACTTTTAACACCAACCACTTGGGCGTTCACCCTGCAAACTCCCAAGTTCGCGAGATCTTTCGATCTCTACCACGTGCCCTCTACCAACAGATGGCTATGATCTCCTCGCACCTCACGTCCTCGTGACTTTGGACACCCAACACTTGGGCCTTCACTCTACGAACTCTCGAGTTCGCGAGATCATCTAGATATCCGCCACCTATCCTCTCCAGATGGACGACTCATGTCTTCTCGCCACTTCGCTACCTCGTGTCCTCGCACCTCACGACCTTTACCACCCAATCCTCGGCTCTTCCACTCACGAGATTTCGAGATGCAAGGTGCCACCTATCCACCTGCCGATTCTTGTGGTCCATGCCATTCTCGAGTGCTGATATCCTGAGATGATGTCAGCTAGGCCCCACACATGGAGTTCTCGCCTCCTCGCCACTCATGAAGTTGAGTGACTTCCCCTTCCAACTTTTGGTGCCAAGTTCCCTATGTGGGTAAGTTCGTGACACGCGTCCGCTCCCGAACGAACGGCCCAGATCCTATCGGCTAATCCAATGGCCGATATTACTCCTCCTGAGCTTCTTGCGCACCTGCTCCTGCGCGTAATCCTCTGCGCAGCTTCTCCCAATCCAACAGCCGTCGGGATTTCCAAGTGAGATCCGACGTTGTCGGTGTCCACGCTTTGTGCCCTTCTTGAGCTCCTTCTGGACGTAAACTTCTCAACGGTCCAGATCTCTTCTTCAGGCCGATCTATCAGCTGTTGTCGCTCTTCCTGAGCTGTAGCGCTTTCTTCCCAGGCTTGGAAGAATTTCATGTTCTCAAAGGCTTCGACCTTTGCGCTCTTTCCTCCGCGAGTCCTACAATCTTGAGCCTCGCCGATGCGTGTAAAAGCGCTGTCCCTTCTGAGCTTGTTCCTTCCGAATCCTTAAAGGATTCCGACGCCTGCGCTCCTGCAGAGTCTTCTCATGCACACAGCGTGCTATCTCTTCTGAGCTTCCGCAACCATTCAGACCCCTTGGGGGATTTTGTCTTCTTTCCTTCTCCCATAGATGGAGAATAAACTGGATGCCCTCCTGGCTATCCTTCTGCTCAAGCCTCTTCTTGAGTACTGCTGGGTATTCAACAACCCAGTGAAGGTCCCTCAGTGGACTCTTCCTTCAGCTCTTGAACTCAAAGAGTTCTCTACTTTCCGTGCCTGTCTACACAATTTCTCGATGCCCTCCTGGCAGAGTATCTTCTCCTGTGCACCACTGTACACACGCTCACTGCCCTCTTGGCAGAGCTTCTCAGAATCCTCAGTGATTCTGGTCTTCTGAACTCACAACAGAGTTCCTTCTTTGTGCACTCCTTGCACTTGTGCTCAATGCCCATCTGGAAGAGCTCTTACAGAACTCCTCAGAGCTTCTGTCTCCTTCAACTCTCAATAGAGTCCTTCCTCCAGCACCTCGTGCTTATGCTCAATTCCCACCTGGAAGAGCTCCAACAAAATCCTCAGTGATTCTGTCTGCAACTGTGTTTCAGCTACACAGCCTTGCCTCCAAGGTATTCAACAACTTTGAGGTCTTCTTCTTCTGAGTTGTTAACTTCAGTCCTGTGCCTCATCACATCTTTGTCTGAACCCGCAGCATTCAGAAGTGCATCCTCTGTGCACGGCTATTAGAACCTCAACGTTCCGTCACACCCTCCTGGTGTGAAGCCTCAAAGACCTTTACCTGAAATCAAACAAACTCCTGCAGAATGCATCCACATAACACATACATTCATAGCATAAAAGGAACACTCACAGACACCCATATAACACAGAATGACATGCAGGAAAAACTGCGTCTGTTATATATTAACAAATGGCAAAATGCCTGTATCTTTACAATGGTGTTCCTGAGCTCTCCTCTAGCTCCTCAACTCTCTACCATTCTCCTAACTCACTCCTCTGACTCCCTCAAAATGAGATCTGAAATCTCTTTTACCTTAGGGGCTCATCGAGCGCTTCCCTCCAGGTCTACCTACTCTAATAAATTACATTCAATGGCTGTCTAGTCCAGCATCTGGATCTAGATCTCAGCCGATCTAGCATTAAAGCCGATCCTATCTAATGCTTGCTCAAAGGCACGAATTCCATGGCTCACTAGCCTAGAACATTTAATTGCATTCATTTCAAATTTAAATGAGGACTGTGCCTCTCTTTATCCTTTGAATGCGTGCGCGCTGACGTGGCTGCTGGCTGGCTGACTGCGTGGAGAACTGCTCTTGCATCACTATGACACCACTAAAGAAGTGAATTCACAAGTTCATTTCCTTTCTTGGTCAAGCTAAATAAACGATACAATCCTACACATACTAATCACCACTAAATAGCCACCACCTATATTATGAACCTTTGACTATTTTTGTGAATGTATAATGCATTTTGGAGTCAAGAGGACACTACATCCTACCCTTGTCTTTTGATTTATAATTTAGAAAATGCATACGGGTGTTGATGAAATATTACTTTTATGTTGATGAAATGAATAAATAAAACATTATGCATCATATGTGCATTCCGTAGGAATTAAAGGACAACATTCATACTCATCAACAAACTTGTTACTAACACACATATATGATTTAGAGGTTAACAATTATAGTGGTTAGTTATTAGGGGTTGTAAGGGTTATGGGTTAGTGTTTCAAACTTAGATATTTCACCACAAAAATCCCATAAAATATTGTTGAAATAACTATTTGCAAATAATTAATTAATAAACTATAAGTGGCTACAAAATGGATAGGTTCAACAAGTATTGATCTCAAAAATTGCAAGACTTAGGGATTTTAGGGGGGTGAATGGTCATAAAAGATAAGCTAAATAGGTCAATTCCAAGGCTCATCGCAAGTAGCTAGGCAGAGGCAAATTCTATAATCAATTAAATTGTATCCCTTAAGATGGCTACTCTGAGTGAAAGGAAGATTGGAAGGTATGATTAGAAAAGACCCTTTGTTGAGGCCTAGATAGAGGTAGATAAAGGGAAAAATAAAAATATACAAGTCAACATCTCAACACACTCATATTGTGGGAAACATGAGTTTCAAACTCTAGGTATGATGATCTTTTCCACAATGAAAAACCTCCCATTATTAAAAATAAGATAAGCATTACTTTCTTAGGTTCTAGGATCAACTTCCATAGGCTGTGTAGCCTAAAGAACCAAGGATTTTGTATGCTTTTAAATATTCATAGGTTGTTCCACTAGCCCTCAGGAATCAGTGTTGTGTAGAACCATTTGTATCCCAAATTAGGGTTATATTCTTTGAAGGTGGTGGCATGCCCCCACTTGTAATCCCTCTACCAATATTTCAAGCCTTGCAGGGACAAATCAAGCATCATCCCATTTAGAATCAATCCCTGCAATATTTCCACTAAAAACATGTCAGCACATCCCAACCAAAATTCTCACTGGATCTCTAGCTAAGGAAGTGAATAGTGAGTCCAACCATTAAAATTTTCATTAGCCAATCGTAGGCCCATTCAAAGAAACCTTTGGGTTGAGAACCGAATTGTCTTTGGTAGTGTATTTCCTTCAAACCGTAGAATAGGATACCACCATAGTATCTTCTCATTAAATGAAAGATTTGTTCTAAGGGGAGGTTCTCTCCATAGAAGAAGGAGTTTGGTTGCTTCCCATTCTTTCTTTATGCTTTGTAGCATGGAATTTCAACAAATTTAATCCTAGCTAGGCTAATCATTATGGTTTGTTAAGATATCTCCTTCCACCATTGCTTGTCTAATGGGAGCCCTTGGCTAATTCTACATCATAGTAACACCTTCCAAAATATCATTTTCTAAGATGGCCCACACAACCCATTTCTCATAAAGGGTATGCCCTTGAGTTATTGCTTTGATTATACTTAGGGATACTTGGTCCTAAGGCATACAGCACAACTCTTAGTTGACCCTATGGAAGCCTTCAAACAAAATAGAATTATCCCACATGAAGTTTCAAAGGGATTTTTCCAAGAATTGGTAAGACAACAATGAGATTATCCAACAAGGGAATAATAAACTTGTGGTTGTTAAAATATCAATGAAAATCTAGACTTCAATTTGCTAGGGCCAATGGTTTGGTATTCCATCTCTCAATTTTTTTTTCCACTCTCTACATGATAACAACCAAAAGAATTTTGGGTGAGGACTGCAATGGAATAAACAAGAATTTATCAACCTAGTCGAGATAAATCTAGGTCCAATTTTGGTTGGCCTACTAGTTCAGGTTTGGAAATTGGCTTTATTTCTATCATTAACATTTTTTCCAATGAATGTTGTACCTAAAGGATAAGATAAAAATATATAGACATTCCATAGTGTTGTCCTAGGAAGGTTGGTCCTCAAGGATATTCAAGAAATAGTTGTTAGCAAATTCCAATTGATCAATTGA
>JASDQU010309076.1:66717-94033 GCA_032191745.1 Picea mariana
TAGGGCCCTCTCCTGTCATGTCGACTACCGTGTCGAGTTTCCTTGTTTTCCACTTGCATTACACCTAACCGCGCGAAGGGGCTTCTTCTCATTGGCGGTTCTCTACTCCCATTGAGGTTTATTCCTATTGGCCATTCGCTGACCTCGTGGGAATTCATTCCTATGGGACGCACGTTAGCCCTGGCGGGATTTGGTTATTGTAGCGTCTAATGATTGGACCTTACTACAGCGCCATGGCGCGAAACACAGATAGGCACTACGTTCAAACTGAATCCCAATCATGACCCGCGATCACCTGAGAATGGGGAAGAAAAGAGAAAGAGCCAGTCCACGTTAGATATCCGTGGTTATTTAGGAGCTCGAGTTCGACAGAGGACCGGAAAAATTTGATTTAGGTAGTGGGTATGTTACAGCTTAGGTTGCAGACATGGAGTATCAAGAGACAAATGACTGACAACGTCCACATGCACAAACATAGACCCACTTCACCACCACACATCCTAGATTTGTCACGATGGCATTCACCACATCAGCATGCTTTCAGAAGACGATGGGTATTGCTCCATGAGGTACAAGTCAGGTAATGTGGTAAGTATCACTTTAATACTTGAGGTGTTTGAATATGTTTCATTTAAAGCTACTTTTGATTATAGAATGTATGCTTGGAAATTATGATCTTTTCCATGTTTCACCTTGGTGTTTGAGATTGCGCCCTAGCAAGTGGTCACCCTTGGGGATGGGTTTTCTATTGGGAGGTCCCCTTGATGAGTCATCGTGCCATTCCCAATGATACTTATCACTTTTCACATTTCATCCTTTCATTTCATTATCTTTTGGGATTTTTGGGTGTACTAACCCAAGAAGGGATTGTACCTCATTTCATGGGAAGAAGGGGTTGAAGGCCCAGAGGGAATGTAGATGGAAAAATATAAAAGACAAAACTATAACCTTCCAGATGCTCGCCCAAATAGGTGTTGAGAACAATGAAACATTTCTCTTAAAAAATCAAAGACCTGCAAAAGCAAATACATATGTATAAAAATGTCCCACTTATTGAGGGATCTACAAAAGTGTGTTACACGATTTTATTTACTCGTATGGCACTCTGTGTACCTCTCCCTTCAAGTGACAATGTGGTACTTCCCCCCAAGATTTATGTTACCCATTGGGAATACCTAGTCGTTCTGGACCCTAATTAATTAATGGAAAATAAATGGGCTTGGAAAAAGGATGCATTGAAAACAAAGGTGATTCACACCCTCACAAAGGCACCCATAAATGAGACAATACGAACCCTTGTATGTCATGAACCCCATGCCCAAAATTCTTACCCCTCATCCACTCTGTCTTCTCCACATAAATTAAGAGGGTCCACCTAGGAAACACTCCTTGACTCAAGAAATGATTCACCCAATAGGTCACCTTGTCGAGGGTCCCAAATCCTAAATTTTCATTCATAAATCCCTAACTTCAATTCTCATGGGAACTAGTGTGTGCTTGGTTTCAAGTTATTTAGGTAAAATTCACATGAATAATGGAGCACCTCATCTCATCCTAAGAGGTTTCTCTTGGAATTGTTATTGTGAGGATTGTTCTCCTTAGTAGTCTAGTTCTTAATCTAGTTCACTAATGAGATAAGTTCTATGGGACTGACTTCTTTTAAGGTCATACATAGTGGGGTTGGTGGGGAATAACTGAAACACTAGCTTGAAACTAGTAATCCATAATCCTTGGTGGTTCGTGAATTCGCTCATCGTGTTTGTTATCCCCAATTTCTATGGATAACTAAGGAGATGATGTCTCAAGGCCCTCAGGTTGCAGAAATGGAGTATCAAGAGACAAATGACTGACAATGTCCACATGCACAAACATAGACCCACTTCACCACCACACATCCTGGATTTGTCACGATGGAATTCACCACATCAGTATGCTTTCAGAAGACGATGGGTATTTCTCCATGAGGTACAAGTCAAGTATTGTGGTAAGTATCACTTTAATACTTGAGGTGTTTGAATATGTTTCATTTAAAGATGCTTTTGACTATAGAATGTATGCTTGGAAATTATGATATTTTCCATGTTTCACCTTGGTGGTTGACATTGCGCCCTAGCAAGTGGTCACCCTTGGGGATGGGTTTTCTATTGGGAGGTCCCCTTGATGAGTCATTGTGCCATTCCCGATGATACTTATCACTTTTCACATTTAATCCTTTCATTTCATTATCTTTTGGGATTTTCGGGTGTACTAACCCAAGAAGGGATTGTACCTCATTTCATGGGAAGAAGGGGTTGAAGGCCCAAAGGGAATGTAGCTGGAAAAAGATAAAAGAAAAAACTATAACCTTTCAGATGCTCGCCCAAATAGGTGTTGAGAAAAATGAAACATTTCTCTTAAAAAATCAAAGACCTGCAAAAGCAAATACATATGTATAAAAATGTCCCACTTATTGAAGGATCTACACAAGTGCGTTACACGATTTTATTTACCTGTATGGCACTTTGTGTACCTCTCCCTTCAAGTGACACTATGGTACTTCCCCCCAATATTTATGTTACCCATTGGGAATACCTAGTCGTTCTGGACCCTAATTAATTAATGGAAAATAAATGGGCTTGGAAAAAGGATGCATTGAAAACAAAGGTGATTCACACCCTCCACAAAGGCACCCATAAATGAGACAATACAAACCCTTGTATGTCATGAACCCCATGCCCAAAATTCTTACCCCTCATCCACTCCATCTTCTCCACATAAATTAGAGAGGGTCCACCTAGGAAACACTCCTTGACTCAAGGAATGATTCACCCAATAGGTCACATTGTCGACCCTCCCATACCTAAACTTGGAAAATTGCATAGGGTCTTTGAAAATTTGTCTAATTTGATAAGGTAGTTTTGATGCACATGTTTAGGTGGCTCTTGTATTAAATGTGATTTTACTTGACATGATGCTTTGACTTGAGATCCTTGGATGGCACACTTGTATCTCTTTGCAGGACCTTATTGATGGACTTTTTGGAGGAACAAGCCAAGCTTGGGCCTTCACTGGGGAAATAAACCCACAAGTTGGATGTCCTGACCCACACCTTGGGAGTATATGGATGATGGACGTTGATTTTGGAAGCAAGAGATGACACCTTGGACAGTGAAACCTAGCTCTCTTCTAGCCCAACGACTTGCTTGGGATCTCTTTCACCACTTTTCTAGGCTTGACATCTTGTTTTGGGGTTAGGGCATGTGGTGGTTAAGGAAACTTGGAAATTTTGGATGGGAGGACCCCTTTCATTAAGGAGAAGACACTTGGCTTGAGGACACATGGCCTTTGGAGGCCTAGCGCTTTCTCCTACAACCCCAACGACTTCACGAAAGTTCCAAAACGTCATCCTTTGGGGAGATGAGGTCATGTTTTTAGGGTTTTTTAATGTGTAAATTCGAATTAAAGTTGTAAAGGGAAAAAATTAAGGGGGATGGCTCCCTTATTTTGTGGTTTACCCTAATTTTATGTGGACAAACAAATTTTAGAGGTCTTTTATAAATAAAGACCAAAATCATTTCATTTTAACATAACTCTCTCACTTGAGAGAAGACATTCTTGGATGAAATTTGTGCCCTTCTTGGACATTTTCTCTATCTCAGTCTTGAGATTGTTTTGTATGCTATATATTGGTGGAAGAAGTAATGCACTACCATCTTGGAGGCTTTTGGCATTTTGGTGGAATATTCTTGGTAGATAAGGGTTTTGCATACTTTCTATTGGAATTGGTAAGAAATTTTCTGCATAATGTTAGTAATTTATTCTTGTTTCATGGTTTTTCTTGTCTAAAACCCTTGGAGGAGTATAAGGGAATACACCCTCCACCAATTTCATCTTAATTATTATTGGATAAGTCAATTTTCAAGGTTTCTAGGAGGAGTAAAAGGGCTTACACCCTCCTAGATTTACCTTGTTGGATTCACTTGATCTAGGGAGTAAAAGGGCTTACACTCCTAGGGAAGTAGTTGATCTAACTCTTACACGAAGATCCCATCACCCAATAGACTAGGAACTAACCTAATTGCATTGGAGAAATAAATTTGTTGCATTGGTACACGTGATTTATCGAGATATTGCATTTGTCTAAATTGAATCAATTCTATATTCTTTAAGTGTGCTTAATCCCTAAGGGTGTTTTCTTTAGCCTTGTAATTGTCATTGTTGTTAAGAAATTAATTCTAAAACCATTAGATCTGCAGAAAACCTCACTTTCTTACATCATTTACTCATTTTTCAACCATGGAAATTGACTTCTAAACCTAGATTACTGTTATACTGGTTATTGGCTATTTTTTATGGTTTACTTGTTGATTTTTATGATTGGAACTTGCTGATGTAGCAATTGTTTGCTACATCCATAAGGATTACCTAACACTTTGTTGATAACTTCATTTGGCATCCCTAATTTACCATCAAAGTTCAAGCATAAGTATTGGAAAGTTATATATTGTTTTAGTACTTCATTGTCCAATAATTATTTGACAATTTTGATGGTTAAATCTGCAGTAACTAGCTATTGTTCTTGCTGATATATATTTATGTTTACTATTGCAATATAGTAAAGCAAGTTTTTCTTTCTTGTCCACTTCATTTTTGGGCGTGTATCTCGATTGTTTGTCTTGTCTTGGGCAGGTTTAACACCTTGGTGCATGTACTCAAATATTTGGCAACTATCCTCCATTCACAAGACTCATTTCCAAGCCATCTTCCACCTCTTACTTCGACCTATAGGGGCATCATTTTCCATCTTCCAACAAGCTTTTCTTGCTTGTCCACTTCATTTTTGGGGTTGTATCTCGATTGTTTGTCCGTTTTGTCTTGTCTCCAAATGCCCTTGTCCCATTTGTTTCTCATTATTAATCTATGCTCTCGAACCATATCTTGTGAGATGTTTAATTCATATCCCTTGTTGATTATTCCTAAATAAAGATATTTCCTACTTCATAAGCTAAACAAACAAATGGAAGGTGGAAGCTATCACAATGAACAAGGGACAAGGGAATTCAGAGCATCACTAAATCATGTAACACCAAAAATATGGATCTTGAAAACCATTCCCTTGGAATTCCACATTCTCTTTCTTTTGTTTAAGAAAAGTTATTTAACCAAAATGGTCACTGTTGAAATCTAGGGGAAAGTAGGGAGAGTTACCAGTAGTCCTTACATAAGCAGCATTGAAGATACACACATATAGATATGGAAAATGACATACACAAGTAGTGAGAGCCCAAATATCCTTATTTATTATAGAATATAACAATGCAGTGCAATGTATACAATATCTCGCACAAAGATATCAGAGTCTCCATGTGCTTGTCTAATTATATTCCTATATGTTTAGTTACAAGGAAGTTGTAACTACTTAATTGCCTGGGTCGGTCAGTTATTAGATACTTTGATCGACTTACATTTTGGACTGCAACAATCAACTAGCTATCTCTTAGTCGACTGGCGGGTCTAGTCGACAAAGTCGACTAGCCCCTACAACATCTCCCCCCACCTCTGTGCTCATCCCAAGCAATGGGGGACTATAAAAAATTAACTTTACAAAGCTTGATTACAATATTGAGAAGTAGAATATGAAGAGAGGAAGAAAATTTGAAATAGGAGGAGACAAAATTTTCATGTGCTTGACCGACTTAAGGTGCCACATCCGACTGTTCTACTACACTTGGAATTCCACCACTAGTCGTGTGGATTGCATTGTCCTTTTCAGTTTCTGTGTTGAATATATAGGCAGTATGAATGATACTAGGGAATGAATGCTTCATTTTTTGTACAAAGCCACACCATGCATTGATCTCTTTTGGTGCTTATAATCTTAGTAGTTTCATTTGGGCGAG
Source organism: Picea mariana (assembly GCA_032191745.1). Lineage (NCBI taxonomy): Eukaryota > Viridiplantae > Streptophyta > Pinopsida > Pinales > Pinaceae > Picea > Picea mariana. Next base: position 72,597 of record JASDQU010309076.1, read on the forward strand.
CATGTCATGTTTTTCTGATATCTTTGTTGTCTGAACTGAGATAGACTCTGGGTCGAACTGTTGCTCTATATCCTGCATCTTATCTTTGAGCTGAGTGAGATGATTGAATGCTTGTTCGGTTTCTAGTTGTGCCTTATGCCCCTCCATATACCATTCTTGATCTTGTTGTGAAAGTTGTAGCTTCACTGTCTTTTCTTTTATTAGCTGCAAAGTGAGAGCTTCTTTGATTTTGTTGTCGGTGGTCAAATTTTATGTTCTCTCTATACTTTCAACTACAAATTTTTGTATCATGTATTTATTGAAGGCATCGGCAAAGTGAGTAGACAAGTTTCTTACCACAGAGTTTAGCAATACAAGTTATTTAGAAATTTTATCCATATTTTTTCTGAATCCTTTAATATTATTATGTTATGTCACCATGGATGTGGCTATCTTCTCTTAAGTCTTTTGAATCTCCTTGGATGCTAAGATAAGTTACTATTCGACCTCCTCTTTTTATTTTTTAAGGTCCATTGCCCACAGCTAGTGTTCTGTATTGATTCTGATTAGCCTTCCAATCAGATCTTAAAATCCTTCTAAGGAGTTATGTACCTCTAGAATCTTTTATGTCCCTTCATGTTGTCTGACTTCTTCTCTGCATTCCTATAACATGTTATTTTTCTCTTCTTTTAGTTTTTCGACCTGACTTCCTTCTTTAATCACTTTTTTCCACCTCCTTGCTTATTCTCTTGAAATGACTTCATGTAAGTCGAAGAGGTATTGGTCGAAAACAATGGCTAGGTCGATTGTGGCCTCGAGAGTGGAACCTGATGGGATGGTTAGGATACTTGTCTCTCACCCGTGAGACCTGGGTTCAAGTCCCAACAACAGAACCAATGTTGTAATCTAGGGGAAATTAGGGAGAATTACCATTATTCCTTACATAAGCAACATAGAGGATACACACATATAGATATGGACAATGACATGCACAAGTAGTGAGAGCCCAAAGATCAGTATTTATTAAAGGATATAGTAATGTAGTACAATGTATACAATCTCTTGCACAGAGCTATCCGAGTCTCCATGTGCTTGTATATTTATATTCCTATATGTTTAGTTACCAGGCAATTGTAACTACTTAACTTCCTGGGTTGATCGGTTATCAGATACTTCGATCAACTTACATTTTAAACTATAACACACGACTGACTATATCTTAGTCGAAAGATTCGACTAACCCCTACATCAATCACTATATTTCGATTTTACTTCTAACCTCACTAATGTGCTCTCTTGTTGAAATTGATGAGTGATAAGATTTGGAAATGGATTCCAAAATATAGAGAAAATAGAAAGAATAAGTTATCTAAGTGAGCCTATATAGAGACAAGTTAGTAGAGATCGAGGAAAACGTGGGAACCCCAGGACCATTCTATGGGGACACTTTATGCAACACAAATGTAGGCACTAGCTACAAGTGGAGAGAGATATACCAAATGTTTAAAGAAGAAACTTTCCCAGAACCGCCTCTCCTACCTAGGGAAGTGAATCTAGACATTGGTGTATATTAGTTGATCAAAAATCAGGTTTACACAAAGTCACAACCATAATTGCAGTGTTTCCCTACACTAAGTTCATATCATGGATGATCAATCAAGAAGAAATAGAAAACATGTTGGTTATGGAAAACTCAAGAAAATCCATTTCTTCCTTCCATACCTTAGCCTAGAAAACATCTGAAAAATCCATACAAAATCACAATAAAATTTATAATCATATTGCATGGTGAATAAGACACAACACAATTTAAGGAGCCTTGGGTATCATTGATTTACCAAAACACCCAGATTGAGGAAACCTTTAACTAGGATTCCATACTCTTAATGTCAATGACTCAAACTATTTCAAGAGCCAAGAACATAGCCTCAAGTATCCCACCCACATTATACATGTCCTCATATATATTGGAGGTTGCCTGTGTCATGATTAGATTTCAAGGAATGGGATGGAAATGGCAACCTGGCGAGGCACCTGTTCACATTTATTGTTAGATTCTTTAGGAACATAGGTTCAAAATCCATTACACCAAAGTCTATGAACATTTTGGGGCTCCTATGTATAAATTGAAATTCTATGAACCTACTCAGTGCACGATGGAGAAAGTTGTGAAGGAAATCAATAATATTGGATACTAGTATGTCATAAAGAAAGGGACATACATAATCAATTTTGGAGCTATCAAGGAACCTATTGAAGTTTATCCCCAATAAGCTTTCTCTCAATGAGGTATATTATAGAACCTTTCTTAATGGAGTTAGTGCATCTCTCTCTCTTGACAAGAAGGTACTATGGCCCCCCTTTCCTTTACATATAGACACATACATGATCAAATATGTAAAGAATGCAATCAAAGAAGTCGAAGCTTTGGATGATTTCCACTTCAGTGGATAAATATTCCAAAGGCACGATCCTTTAAATGTAGTCAGTTTCCATTTCCATGCATACAAGTACAAGTGGTCATATCATAATGAATTCTAGCAAGAAGAGGGGATATATAGGTTTTAGCACTTGGTAAATTGTTGGGATGAAGAGAAAAATCTGCCAAGGTAACCTACAAACCAACTTTAAGACTGGAAACTAGCCTCCCCAATCTAGAGAGGGCTCTCTCTAAGACTCAGTCTCTGATAGATAATAACTTTGGATTGACGGCTAGATTTAGATACTTGAGAAATTTTTTTCTAGTTTCGTTGGCAAGGAAGTATAATACCTTTGGGCTATGGAGTCAATCCCCTAAAAACAAGAGAAATCAATGACTGGTAAGGGAAGCTTTGAGAGGATAAAGGCTAAATAGGTAATGGTATTTTAGTTTTGATATCGTTGTGTATGGCGAAAGAAAGGAGAAACATAAAGAAAATCAGAGCAACATTAGAGATGAATTCCGACCTAACTTAGAAGAAAACACAGAGTTTAAATGGTTGAGTTTAAATCACCACGAGATGAATTTTAAACCCTTTAAATATTTCCAATTTAAACAAATGAAATAGACATGAATTTGCAGGAAACAAGAAGTACATATGAAGATAGGATCACAATACATCAAACCACCACCACTAGAATCTTTTCATCAAAAGCTCCAGGACCTCTACATTTATATTTCCACCAGATTTAGAAACTTACATTCAAGAGTGCCCTCTCTACACTACTTTTCCAACCTGGCTTACATAAAAAGATCCAATATATAGAAAAATAACGCCCTCTTGGTTTGTTATGCTCGAACTAATTTCCCCTAGAATCTCGGATTCGGTTACTTTTCCCCTGGACAACCTTTTCAACAAAATTTACTAAAAATAGAAACCCAATTGTGCCCAATCATAACATAACTGACATATTTGTTTCAATCATTTGGTCATGAATAAGCTTCGGCCATATGGTTGTGATAAATCAACGTTTCCTTCCAAGGGGTGCCCGAGTAATCATGCATACTGCAGGAAACTCTGTCACCTTTGTATAACAGACTCTAGTTGTTGTTGCACGATCACTGGATATAGTGTGAGCATGGCGAGATTATGTAGCAGATATCCATTCACGGTCGCTCGTGCAACTCCAGGTGGCAGCAATGGTTGGGGACCATTCATCTCTTTCAAAAATTTCATGTGTTTCATTAATACCTGCCCTTCTCATTAGGTAATCTTACAACATTTGCACAACTAATATTCACTGCGCAAGTGTCACGTCAGAGTTCTTGTTAACATAAGAAAGTAGGATATGTACAAAGAAAGATTCCATGCCATGACCCAAAAAGACAAAAATGGGGCTCTCTTACTCATGCCCCGGTGTCACTTGCAACCTTAAATCTCTAATTGTTTTTCTTAAAGACCAATTTCATTTTCTCAAACTCTTCACCTGTCTCAACAAAACCACGTTTCTTTTCAGTTTTGATTGAGCACTGGCGAGAGATGCACATGCATAATCAATGGATGGTATATACTCTTTGAAATGCTCTATGATTTTTTCCTCTGGCATCCTTTGTTCCTCCCTAAGCTCAATAATTACATCTTGTGCCTCTTGGAGATGTTTTTTAAGTCAATTTACATTCCCTTCTCTTGTTGTGGGTGAGTTAGGAGGTAACTGACCTACTCGACTCTGCGAAGCTGGTGTTTCAATAGTATTTTCTGACATATGTCTTCTTAACTCTCTACTCTCTTGATAACATTGGGTAATAACGTGTTGCGCTTACTTTAGTTGCTGCGACAATTTCTGAACATTTTCATTTTCGTCTCCTAAATCCACCTGCCTTTCATCAATTCCCTTGCTTGCACCTTCAACGGGCTCTAGCTGAATGGTGCGCATGGGAAATATCTTGGAAACAGACTTGGTGCACATTTTACTGGGAGCTTGGATCTCCTCAGTTTTATTAGTCAACCTTGACCTACTTTTCTTCTGGGATGTTGGCTAACTGAATGACGAGTCTTCTAATTCTTTCCCTTTTCTTTTTTCATTAACATCTTCCTTTCTCACCTGTGCACTGTGAAGTGTTGATTTCTCTGCAGATAGAGGAATGTCTCCTTTGGGGTCTCTGGGAATGTTAGTCGAAATCAGAAAAGAATCCTAGTCCTTGTTCAAATGTTTCAATTCTTCAGCCACTAACATCTTGATTAATGAAAAATGGAATAAATTGTTCCTCGACTGGTCAGCCTTGGCCTGGACACTGTCCGCCATATTTCCCAAGCTATGACACAAGAAGAAAGGTATATTGAAGGGTTTTTTCCCTATGAAGTGCATCAATAACCTGATGTGATATGGATACACCTTGTCGAACCTTCCTTCACAGGTGAAATATCTTCTGATTATCTTTAGAAGTTTCTCGAAAGGCTCCAGGAGATACTGGCTTGGAATGCCGGCTCCAATTTTTCGATTTAGTCATTCGAGCTTGATGAATTACTTATAACAAAAAATGTCTAAAGGTATGCCTTTAAACTATTTTTCTCTGCGCAGAGGGATCTCCGTCGAAGATGACAACATTTCCTCTGTCACTTGAAAAGTAATTACCGTAATTGTCGCACTGACCCCAGTAAAATTGAGGGCAAACTGCTCAACCAGATTCACATTATATCCTTTGATCCTTTCGTAGAAATGCATACATCCAGCTTGTTCAAAAGACGCCCTGATCGACGGGTATTCATTTATCAACTCCAGATCCTGAGGTTCAAACCTCACGGCCCTGCCACTTCTCACCTTATTTCTTATGCTTTGAGAAACTGCCATGATTCTAGTATATATTAATTAATTTCACACGCACAGTAATGAATTGTGATACCCCGTCTACACGGAAAATAAGAATGACAAACTTTGCAGAGACTGCAAGAAAATGTAGCAACATAAATATTTTGGGTGGAAAATAAAATCACCCACAACAATTCCTGGCGTGACAAACTAAATAAACCACATAATTTTTTGGCGCAGCAGTAAAGTGCGACGATTTTTTTTGGCGTAGTGGGGAAACTCGGTGCAGTAGCAGAAAACAACGAGAGACTTGACACAGTAGGGAATTGTGAAGGAAAATTCTGGCATAGTGGAAAAATCTGCGCGGTAGTAAAGCACGACGAAAAAATTCAATGCAGTGGGGAACTGGGTGAGGTAGTAAAGCACGATGGGAAAATTCAACGCAGTGGGGAACTGGGCGCGGTATTAAAGAATGACATGAAAATTCAACGCAGTGGGGAACTGGGCATGGTAGAAAACAACAATGGGAGACTTGGCACGAGACATAAAATTCCGACGCAATGTGAAAACTCGGCGTGATAGTAGGAAATTCAGAAGGAAGAAGGTTGACTGTGAGAATAAACCATTCTCCCAAAAAACTAGTTTGCAACGAGCTCCAAAAGACTATAAGCTATGGTTGAACATGACGGAGGAGAAACAACAAAATAAACACAACAAAATTACATAATGACTGACAGCAAATAACATTTATGCAGCGAAGGGCTCCAGAGTTTGCTGAAAAAAACTACGGATGTCGCACAAAGTTTGAAAGTGAAGGAGAGGCATGAAGGGTGACCAATATTTATGTTTGAATAGATACGAAATGAAATCATGGAAAAGGACAGTAAATCCATGGCGGCGAGAAGTTATAAAGCAGGTTGAAGATTTGCGCAACAAACTCATGCAACGGGTACACTTTCAAGTGTGCAAAGTACAAATGANTCCACCTTTTCGACATGACTCGAGACTTAGGGAAATGAACCCTTATGATTTAAATGTGGCGAGGCTTACACCCATCTAACTAACTTATGTCTAGACCCATTACTCGATGATTTCAAGCCACTGTTTTATTTGGTCATTGACCTTACAAGCTTTGATGCACAAACTATGACTCATCTAGGACTAACTATAATTGCAAAAATCACGATGCTAACAACTGGCTCCAATGGGGATGTTATCCTCCTAGTGAGGTAGCAAAGAACAACAGACCAAGTGCCTGACCATTGGGATTTATTTGACTCAATGACTCTAAAATGACAAAACAAACTCATTTCCAGACCCTCTTGAGACATCTACGACTAAACTCATCATAAACTTAGGGCCTTCACTTTGGGCTTCAATTTTCTACTGATTACTAACTTAGAATGATTCATTTGAAAATAAAAATGGTTATGAACAATGACATGAAGAGACTAAAAAATTTGCTAAACAAGATAATGTTTGAGAAACCTGCCATTCACAGGTCCCCCATCAATGATATCTCTATTAAGCTCTTGCAACAAATAGGCATTGTTCCCATGGTACGCAAAAATCCTGAATGGCCCCATCCAAAGATGATCAAACTTCCCATGCCTCCCTCTGTCTTCATTTCTTGCATCCCACTTTAGTACCAAATCATTCACCTTGAAATCATCTTCTTTGGTGTGTCTGTTGAAAATTATTTTCATCTTATCTTCGTGCAGTTGTGATTTATTGAAGACTTGTTCTCTCATTTGTTGTGCATGGACCAATTGGTTTATTCTCCTTAGAGCATCGTATGGTTCAACTTATTTCTCTTGCATCAGTCTAGGAAATCATAATGATGTAGGAAAAATGACCTCTGTACCATATACAATATGAAAAGGTGATGTGGATATGGACCTTTTAGTGGTGATTATGTCATCCCATAACACATAGATGAGCTTTTTGTGCCAAGCTTTCTTGTTTTATTGTAGAAGCTTCTTAATAATCTCGGTCAAGCTTTTGTTAGATGATTCAACCAACCCATTACCTTCTGGGTAATAAGCTGTGGAATGGCCTAGAGTTATGTTATAGTCACTGCAGAATTTATCCATTTTCTTAGATTTGAATGTCGTTGAATTGTCAGTAATGATCTTGACTAAACAACCAAATCTAGACAATATATTACTCTCTAAAAATTGAATGATGACAATATCAATAGCTTGCCTTGTGGGGACCGCTTCAATCCATTTGGTGAAGTAGTCTGTGGTTGTCAGTATCCACCTATGATGAGCTGAGAATGGCACATGAATTTATCCTATAAAATCAAGGCCCCATTGCATAAATGGTGCTTCAACAGAGATAAGATTTAAATGTAGGAGTTGTAGCTTTATTTTCCCATCAAATATCTGACATACATGCCAGCTGGAAACTTCCTTATATACATCAGAAAAAATACTAGGCCAATATAACCCTGCCCTCAGTATTTTGTGTGCAGTGGTCTTCCAATAATGATGCCCACCACAGTCTCCTTGTGAAAATCTTTAATAGCCTTTTTCATTTCTTCCTCCAACAAACAATTTAGTAAGATCCCACCTGGATCTTTCCAATACAGAGAATTGTCCAAAATGCAAAAAAATGTTGCTTTTAACTTAAAAAATATGGCTTTGGTTTTGCTCAATCCGGGAGGATCTTGTAAGTTTCTTAATATGTAAACAACATCAACATACGAAGGAGAATCAAGGAATTTTTGGGATATCTGTGGGACTACTTCTTGTGAATTTTCCGACAAATCAACAATAAAATCGATTCCCAAAACATTGCAATTTGACTGCGCCATTGATTTTTCAAGCCCTTGACCCTTAATCAGCTTTGTAGGCTTGATTTCGAGGTCATACTCCAACATTACTGCTATCCATTTTCCCCTTCTCCCTTCAGGACCAGGCTGAGTCAAAATATCCTGTAGAGAATTGCTACGCACGTAAGCAATGACATGGGAATGTAAAATATAAGTTCTGAATTCTTTAAAGGCCTTCACCAAGGCATATGCTTGTTTTTCCATGATGTCATACCTTAGTGGGGAGTCTCACAATGTCCTGCTAAAATAAGATATGGGATTTTCAAAGTTCCGCTCATCTTTTTGCAACAAAACACCAACAATGGTGTGTTCTGAGGAAAAGGAAAGCAAGATAAAATATTTTGCAAAATTCAAGTTGGATAACACTGGAGATTTGGTGAGCGCCACTTTAATATATTCAACCGAATTCCTAGATTCAGGGGCCTATTTTATTACATTACCTTTCCTAGGCATATTTGTGATATACTTTATGATCTCAGCCGAGTTGGGAATGAACCTCCTAAAAAAAATTACTTTTCCTAGGAAAGACTATACCTCTTTCTTGCTCCTAGGAGTGTTGATCTTCAGAATTGATTCCACTCTACTGGGGTATATTTTTGTGCCTTCCTTTGAAATGATGTGTCCAAGCAATTTTCCTTCTTGCATTCCAAAGTTTGATTTTTTTGGATTTAACAAGATACCAAACTTTCTACATTTCTAGAAAACCTTTCTTAGATGTTCGAGATGTTGATTATTAGAATCTGAAAATACAGTGATATCATCCAAGTAAATCACAATAAACTTTTCCTTTTCATAAACAAAGGCTATGTCCATGTCTCTTTGGAAAGTCGCTTTGGAATTCATGAGCCCAAAATGAATTTTCGCATACATGAAAGTGCCCCAAGGTGTTGTAAAAATTGTCTTCTCCTGGTCATCCGGATGCACCATAATCTAGTTGTATCTAGAAAAACCGTCAAGCATTGACATATTCTCAGATCCCACCACCTTCTGCAGTATGTAATTCATCTCAGGAAGTGGATAATTGTCTTTGAGAAACACCTTGTTTAGATTCCGAAAATCAACACATAATCTTATCTCACCACTTTTCTTCCTAGCAAGCACCAAGTTAGCCACCCACTTGGAAAATCTTAAGGACACAATAATCTTTGCATCAAACAGTTCCCTTACCTCCTTTTCACTCAGTGGAAACAATAGAGGGTTGATTCTTCTCAAATTTTTCTTGAAAGATTTCTGATCATCCTTGATGGGAATTACATGTTGAATTACCTTAGTATCATAGACCTTCAAATCTTCATAACTCCATGCAAAGACACCAGGAAAGTATTTCATAAGCATGATATACCTCCGTTTGATTTATGGACTCAACATTTTCGATAGTTTAATGATATTTGGATCTTCTTGTGTTCCAATGTTGCACTCTTCTATATCCTCATCGTTTCCAGTGATTTTAGGATTTTTGGCTACATCGTTGTTGTCAAAAATATTTTCCAATGGGACCAAGCCTTTGGGAATAATGTTGTTTTTCAGATGCACTATATCTCTTACCGCAATATGATTCTAAAAAAAGGTCATTATTGTTGAACACAATTGCCTCTTCATTCACTTCACAACAACACTCATCATCTATATTTACATTAGTAAATTCATCACTCATTTGAAGGTATCTTTCTACATGTTTGTCGTCTTCAAACACCTGCCAATATTTAATGTTATTAGGTACTATTGGCCTGTGTTGACTTCAATTTCATACTTTTTATTCGGAAAAAAATGGAATTTTGAAAACCGAAGCTGAAGTAGCCAAAGCATCAACAATTTGATTTCCCCCCCTAGGAATCACTGACAAATCGTATTCTGAAAACTCTTCAAGAAGATCAAGCACTAAATTCCTATATGCTCTCAACCTAGGATGCTTTGACTGTTATATACCCTTTACCTGGTTAATGACAAGTTCATAATCCCCATGTGCAACTATCCTTATAGAACCCAATTCTTTTAAAGTCTTCAATCCCAAAATCAATGCCTCATATTTGTCCATATTATTGGTACAATCGAAAGCGATCTTGTAAGAATCGAGTTTTGTACCCACCTTGGGAGGGTTAATCCACACACCAGCTCCTTCCCTTCTAGTAGCTCCATCAAAACTCATATTCCACATTTCATCCTCTGCACTGTTTTGTTGATCTGTAATTTCCTCTGTTCGATGCTCAGTTTTGTATTTGATGCCATGACAGTTGTTGGATTCCCCTCTTCAAAAATCAAGTTATTATAGAAAATAGAGGAACCAACTTTGGTATCAACATAGTAAATAGGATGATTATTTGGTTGAGTTTTTATGCTCACCATGTACCTGAGCAACACTTCTCTGTACAACCTCCTTTCTTGGCCAAAAACATAAATAGTAGCATATGACATGTCCATTTTCAAAGTTCCTTTCAACTTTGCAGCCCAAGATCTAGATAAAAACATGCCAAATTTCAGAGGGATGTTGGAAACCGCCACGTCCATGATCAAATTTTTCAATGGGATTTGATACAATGATACAACTAGATCTTTGATCAAACCTAAGAATTTCACCTTCCTTGATTCAAAAGAGAAAATATCCTTATGTTATCTCCTAAAATAGCACTGTCATTTTACCAATTTTTAAGTGATAGAAACAGGTCCAAAAATTCATTTCCAATTTTTTTTAGGTGTGTTAGAAGGTTTGCTATTTGCATACAAACTTGGAAAAAACATCAATTTTGGTCTTGGCAATCAAATATTTAAATCTTAGGTTTCGGTGGTTAAGAGGGGCTAAAAAACTGCTCATTAACCACCGAAAGTCTTGGTTTTCGGTGGTTAAGAGGCGAAAATAAAGGGCCTGTTAACCACCGAAAACGTTTCTATGTGTAAAAGGAAAAAGCTCGTGCTTTTGCATGATCCAGATGTCAAATGGGCACAATCATTAAGTTATAACCGCTGAAATTTTATCTAAGTGGTGAGATATGAAGTTCTTATGGCATCTTATCTGAAGATTTATGCCTTGTTCTCCTTTTAACTACCAATTGTCATTTTAGAATTAAGGTTCGGCAGAAATCCAGAATTCCATGCATGATTTTCAGATAACAGAATTGATTTGTCACATGGGCCTTCATTATCTCCAGTTACGAGGATACATAATCATTATGACTTCATTTGATTTCTGTTTCAATTTCATTAATATTCAATATTGAATCCGAGAGTCATTGTTATTGTCATGATCCCGTGATTTCCTCATGCAAACTCATACTCAACAACCATAATCTCGTGATTTGTCAAGGTTGCCAAGTGGAATTCGAGTTCAATTGCTGGTTATTGAGCCATTTTCCATCCAATTCAAAGAAAAATCCGAGTCATTGTGATTCCCACGCAAATTAATTCACCGCAGATCTGTTTTTGAAAGTTACAGCTTTCGGTGGTTAAGAGGCCTAAATTTTTGCCCTCTTAACCACCGAAAAGTAGTACTTTCAGTGGTTAAGAGGCCTAAATTTTGCCCCTCTTAACCACCAAAAGCTTGTAACTGCCAGAATCACCGAGTTTTTGCCCAGATCGGGATTTTTTGAGTTTGAATGGTATGAAACCTCTTCGAATGGACATTTTTTGAATTATCAAGTCAAATCCAATGGCTATTTTTTAGGGATAAGGAAAATAAGAGGTGTTTCAATCATATTCGATATCTTTTTCAAAGACAGAAAATCAGGATTTTTGCACACTTCAGCAAATTCGAATTTTATCCTTGGAGGACCAAATCAAACAGCCTTAGAAGGCTAGGCTTCACTTCATCAACACTCTATCACTCTTGAATATCATTAGATATGGATTGACCTCATCTTGAGGGTCTCTTCCTAGTTTTTTGTAAATATTGTTTACTTTCTATATTTAGAAAATTAGATCCATTAATTTAGGATCTGAAAAATGTATTGTAAAGCTATAAAGCTGAATACAGAAGGTGAACAAAGGATTCGACTTTGGAGAATTTATTCAGATTTTTTACTCAAACTTCTCATTTTCATATTAAGTAATACAAGCTTATTTTTCCATAACTTGTTCAGATTTCATCTTCTTACCTATTCTATACTTGCACCTGGATATTATATTCGTGCTGTTATGTTTATTTATGCTTGATAACTGTCATCTTATCATTGCATTCATAAGTTAAACTTTGCAAGTATTTATGTGATTATTGTAATTGGCCATTCATATATGTTTTTTATATGATTATGCTGGTATAATAGTTATTTCTCCACACATGCATTTATTTGTAAACTCTTTGAACATTTGTGGTTGAAAGCTTTGTCCATCTTAATGTGTTCATGCATGTTTTGAGTGAGAAATGATTCAGTCATCCAACTTGATCCAAACCCAAACTTATTATTGAGAAAACAGTTACCAAAAGATTAAGTTACCAGGCATCTCTGACTTACAGCCTAGGAGAGTTTCCTGGAGTGATAACAAATTGGCGCCGTTGCCGGGGAGAGGAGATCGAAGCTCAGGTTCCTTGGGAGACGACAAGATCCAGCTTTGATGATAGACAAAGCTTGTACATCATTTGGTTGTAATTATCTATCTGGTGACTCCATGATGGATAGATTCAGTGGCGACTCCACAATAATCAAATGTCAAAAGCGTTTGCAGCTCTTTTGGCTCGGAGGTTTGCACCTCTTGACTTCTCAACAGTTCCTAGTTTCCCACATCTAGTTCCTTCTATAGATATTTGGGGAGATCACCTTCCAAGATTTGCAGAAAAGAAAGAAGATAATCCTTCAGATCATCTCATCAGATTTCATCAATGCATGGCTCAGCTGGATATATATCATGAGGATGTGCTCATGAAGATGTTTGTCTTCTCATTAGAAGGAGATGCTCGCAACTGGTATCGATCTTTACCTCCTTCTAGCATATCTTCTTTAAAAGAGTTTCATAGAGTATTCCATCATCGATGTGGAAGGTATTTTGCTTGGGAAATTCTTCTTGAGGGTTGTTGTGAAGAATTTCATTCACATATTCAAAATGTTTATTCTTCTAGTTGTGAACATGAAATTCTTTCTATTATTGTTGTTCAAGAGGAAGATCTTCAAGATAGAGTTGATGTGAATATTGATGATTGTGTGACCGAAGATTCTTGGGATTGTTATTCTTATGTACTTACTACTTTAAACAAAAATGAAAAGGATTATAGGGTAGGGGAAGAAGAAGATGAATTTTCAGCCGAAAGTCTCTTTAAAGAATGTTGTGATGAATTTGAAAAGCATGTTCAGCAGGAAGCAGTTGATTCTTCTGTTTGCAGAGATGAAAGTTATGTTTTTAAGGAAGATCTTCATGATACAAATGGTTATAATGAGAATTATATATCTGTAGATGCATCGGATCTTATCTCTGTTGCACATGCTACCTTTGATTTGTATGAAGAATCAGTTATAAAAGAAGATTTTTCTCAAATTTTTGAAGAGGCTTCTTATGACATTTTTCGCCTATGATTGATGAGAAGGATTTGAAGATTGCTTGTCTTTCTTTGCCAGATACAGAGGTTTTTTGTTCACCCATCTTTGATAAGTATGCAGACGAAGGATATCAGATTTCTATATCAAATGATGTTGATTTGAGCAACAACCAGCCTATATATGATAGCTATGGATCTAATCTTGAAGAGCCTTTTTATTTGCCTATCAAAGAACAACATCAAGTTGAAGTCAACCATTCAGTTTTCACAGATGATGTCCTTTCTCCAGAATTCTGTCATGACTATGATTTGTTTCATCAAATTAATGGACAATATGATTGTGTTGGAAAATTTGTGGTTGAATATGATACTTTTCTGAAAGATTCAAAGGTTATGTCTTTTGAGATTCCAAATGATAAAGAGTAGATTGCATATGGAAATAGTCCTAGATCAGATCAGGAACATCATGGAACTAATACAGGAAAGAAAATTTTTGACTTTAAACAACAAGGTATTGTCATACATAAATTTTATGATCCAATTGCTATATGGATGGACTCACGGTTTTCAGTAATGTCATATATTACAGAGTTTGGCATCATGGTTTTCATCAGTGAAAATGAGCCGGTTGAAGTTCTCTTGTGGTATCTTTTTTTCTCCTTCCATGTTCCTTGTTGTATACATAAAGATGGGTCAAGCAATTTGTTGCTTGAATTATTTTTCTGGAAATTTGTATATACCTGAAACATGTATTTCCAGCAGTTAGAGTAGGAGTATATAGGAGAATAAGCTCTTCATCTGAGCAAGTAGATTCTTTCAGTTATTGGTTGTTGAATAAACAGGCAGGATGCAAGTTTTGAGACTACAGGTTTGCTGAAGAACAATTGCACAGGTTAGATGACTTCATGCCCAATGCCAAAGATAGCCAGATGACTCCATGCCCAATGGAACTACAATTTCAAAGCTATGCAAATATTGTTTTCAGATTTCGGTCGAATAAGAAGAGCAGGCTACCAATTGCACAGGCCACATGACTCCATAGCCCAACCGATAAGGCGACTGGAACTACTTGTTCTTGGAACCTCACTGGGAGGATTCCATCCCCGAGTAGGAGCCAGATGTTATCTCCTAAAATAACACTGTCATTTTACCAATTTTTAAGTGATAGGAACATGTCCAAAAATTCATTTCCAAATTTTTTTAGGTGTGTTAGAAGGTCTGCTATTTGGATACAAACTTGGAAAAAACATCAATTTTGGTCTTGGCAATCAAATCTTTAAATCTCAGGTTTCGGTGGTTAAGAGGGGCTAAAAAACTGCTCATTAACCACCGAAAGTCTTGGTTTTTGGTGGTTAAGAGGCGAAAATAAAGGGCCTGTTAACCATCGAAAACGTTTCTATACGCAAAAGGAAAAAGCCCATGCTTTTGCACGAGCCATATGTCAAATGGGCGCAATCATTAAGTTATAATCACAAAAAGTTTATCTAAGTGGTGAGATATGAAGTTCTTATGGCATCTTATCTGAAGATTTATGCCATGTTCTCCTTTTAACTACCAATTTTCATTTCAGAATTAAGACTCGGCAGAAATCCAGAATTCCATGCATGATTTTCAGATAACAGAATTGATTTGTCACATGGGCCTTCATTATCTCCAGTCACGAGGATACATAATCATTATGAATTCATTTGATTTCTATTTCAATTTCATTAATATTCAATATTGAATCCGAGAGTCATTGTTATTGTCATGATCCCATGATTTCCTCATGCAAACTCATACTCAGCAGCCATAATCCCATGATTTGTCAAGGTTGCCAAGTGGAATTCGAGTTCAATTGCTGGTTATTGAGCCATTTGTCATCCAATTCAAAGAAAAATCTGAGTCATTGTGATTCCCACGCAAATTAATTCGCCGCGGATCCGTTTTTGAAAGTTACATATTTCAGTGGTTAAGAGGCCTAAATTTTGCCCCTCTTAACCACCGAAAGCCTGTAACTGCCAGAATCACCGAGTTTTTGCCCAGATTGGGATTTTTTGAGTTTGAATGGTATGAAACCTCTTCGAATGGACATTTGTTGAATTATCAAGTCAAATCCAATGACTATTTTTGAGGGATAAGGAAAAGAAGAGGTGTTTCAATCATATTCGATATCTTTTTCAAAGACAGAAAATCAAGATTTTTGCACACTTCAGCAAATTCGAATTTTATCCTTGGAGGACCAAATCAAACAACCTTGGAAGGCTAGGCTTCACTTCATTAGCACTCTATCACTCTTGAAGATCATTAGATATGGATTGACCTCATCTTGAGGGTCTCTTCCTAGTTTTTTGTAAATATTGTTTACTTTCTGTATTTAGAAAATTAGATCCATTAATTTAGGATCTAAAAACTGTATTGTAAAGCTATAAAGTTGAATGCAGAAGGTGAACAAAGGGTTCAACTTTGGAGACTTTTTTCAGATTTTGTACTTCTCATTTTCATATTAAGTAATACAAGCTTCTTTTGCCATAACTTGTTCAGATTTCATCTTCTTACCTATTCTATACTTGCACCTGGATATTATATTCGTGCTGTTATGTTTATTTATTCTTGATAACTGTCATCTTATCATTGCATTCGTAAGTTAAACTTTGCAAGTATTTCTGTGATTATTGTAATTGGCCATTCATATATGTTTTTTATATGATTCTGTTGGTATAATAGTTATTTCTCCACACATCCATTTATTTGTAAACTCTCTGAACATTTGTGGTTGAAAGCCTTGTCCATCTAAATGTGTTCATGCATGTTTTGAGTGAGAAATGATTCAGTCATCTGACTTGATCCAAACCCAAACTTATTATTGAGAAAATAGTTACCAAAAGATTAAGTTACCAGGCATCTCTGACTTACAGCCTAGGAGAGTTTCCTGGAGTGATAACACCTTATAAGGTCTTGTAAAGTCTAGGCCCAACTCATCCATGACCACCTTGGGCAATGATCTTGAATATAACATGGCATTATGTAAGATCATGTCCTGAATTTTAAGGCTAACATAGAAAGGAGGAACATCATCAACATCGCCACTCTCTTCCATGCGTGTGCCAAACACGATAACAGGGTGATCATCTTGTATGTTCAAGGTGTCAAGGGGTTCTTCCATTTTTAGAATTTTAATGACCTGATTTCTATATTCCCCATTCTTGATCAGCTCATTAAACAGAACACACATTTTGATTTTATCCATTTCACTTTCAAAATTTAAAGGAGACAAATCTTTTTCTACCTCTTTGATGAGTGTTTCCTTTCTTGCCTTGGGTATTTTCTTTGGGGGTTCTTCTTTTGATTTTCCTTTCTCCATTAAATCCCTTAATTAACTGTCTTTCTTCGATTGGCTTGAATAAGGTGCATTTGTCTAAAGTTCCCTTGTAGGATATTCCTTTGGAAGATTTGCATGCGCCTTTTTACTTCTGAGGTTATACTGCTTCTGCAGCTACATAATAGCATTGCGGTATCCTTTCCTAAACTCTTTTGTTTCTGATGACAACATATCATCATTTTCATGCATAAACTCATCATGTGCATCCATAAACTAATCATGTTCTCCTTTGGTTAAGAACATGCTTGTTTCTGTATTGTCACAACAATGCATATGGTCTTCGATTATTTGATCAAAATATTCATTTGCATAGTTGTTTTGGAAAGGAGGTTTTATTTGTTGATCACCTTGATCCCTCTGGTCTATTTGCCTGATCTGTGGAACTGGGGCTCTTCTAAAATTTTGATTTATGGGCTGAAAATCAGTTTGATCCCTAGTGGCAGGCTTATTTTCCACGAACATCCTTTCCATGAGTTTTTCCATAGTCTTCATCATCGAGTCAAATTTATAGTTTGATGATTGAGACGTAGAGGGATGTACTTCCCCTTGGAACTTATTCACACTTCTATCAAGATTATGTTTGATATTCTATGATGCCATCAGATTTACTTCTGCTTCAATTGCATCGCTCATCTTATCATCTAATGTATTAGATCTTCTTTCTCTTAACAACAAAGCAAAGTCACTGTCAAAAGAATCATCGTATCAAAGTTAGGCAACTCTGGGAGGAGGTTTGACTTCTGTGGGAATTGAATTATAAACTTTTATAAATCTAGTTGAGAACTCTTGTACTGCTTCATTTGGTGATCTTTTTATATTATTGTACTGAGTTAGTAACTTAAGAGGATTATTTTTATCACCCCATCTCACAAGAAAAAGTGTTTCAAAAGCTGCAAAATTAGGGATACTCGCTGCTAGAAGATCTTTGAACCATTTTCTGACCTCACCTAAGTGACTTTGTGCAAACAATCTCGTCTTTGCATCCTCATAATCTACCTCTTCCAGGTCAAAAAAATCATTAAACAAATCTAAGTGTTTTTGAGCTGAAGCATTCCCTTCAACATCGTATAATTTAAGTCTCTGATTATAATTCTGAGGTAAATCATGTAATTGGGCAGGCAAGGGGAGGGGGGAGAATCTAGCGGCCATGACTCTAGGAGGAATTTGAATTTGAGAATTTAGCACTTGGTAAATTGTTGGGATGAAGAGAACAATCTACCAAGGTAACCTACAAACCAACTTTAATACTGGAAACTAGCCTTCCCAATCCATAGAGGGATATCTCTAAGACTTAGTCTCTGATAGATAATAACTTTGGATTGACGGCTAGATTTAGATACTTGAGAAAGTTTTTTCTAGTTTTGCTGGTAAGGAAGTATAATACCTTTGGGCTATGGAGTCAACCCCCTGAAAACAAAAAAAATCAATGACTGGTAAGGGAATCTTTGAGAGGATAAAGGATAAATAGGTAACAGTCTTTTAGTTTCGATATCGTTGTGTATGGTGAAAGAAAGGAGAAACATAAAGCAAATCAGAGCACCATTAGAGATGAATTCCGACCTAACTTAGAAGAAAATATAGATTTTAGATGGTTGAGCTTAAAGAACCACGAGATGAATTTTAAACCCTTTAAATATTTCCAATTTAAACAAATTAAACATACATGAATTTATAGGAAACAAGAAGTACATACGAAGATAGTATCACAATACATCAAACCATCACCACTATAATCTTTTCATGAAAATCTCCAGGACCTTTGCATTTATATTTCCATCAGATTCAAAAAATTACATTCAAGGGTGCCCTGCCTACACTACTTTGCCAACCTGGCTAACATAAAAAAATATCCAATATATAGAAAACTAACGCCCTCTTGGGCTGCTATGCTTGAACTACTTTCCCCTAGAATCCCAGATTTGGTTACTTTCCCCCTGGACAACCTCTTCAACAAAATTTACTAAAAATAGAAACCTGACTACAGCCAATCATAACATAACCGACATATTTGTTTCAATCATTTGCTCATGAGTAAGCTTCGACCATCTGGTTGTGATAAATCAACGTTTCCTTCCAAGGGGTGCCCGAGTAATCATGCATACTGCTGGAAACTCTGTCACCTTATTATAACGTACTCTGGTTGTTGTTGCCTGATCATTGGATATAGTGTGCGCATGGCGAGTTTGTGTAGAAGATGTCCATTTGTGGTCTCTTGTGCAACTCCAGGTGGCAGCAACAGTTGGGGACCATGCATCTCTTTCAAAACTTGCATGTGTTTCATTAATACTTTCCCTTCTAATTAGGTAAGCTTACAATGTTTGCGCAACGAATATTCACTGTGCAAGTGCTGCGTTAGACTTCTTGTTAACGTAAGAAAGAAGGATATGTACAAAGAAATATTCCATGCAACGACCCAAAAAGATAAAAATGGGGCTCTGTTACTCATGCCTCCGGTGTCACCTACAACCTTAAATCTGTAATGTTCCTGACTTGGCTAGTCTAGGAAACGCTGTTAATGTGTGTGTAGGATCAAAGGTTTACAGCATATAAATGATCATACAAATAATAAATGCGACAAAGGACTGCAAAGTTTGTATTATGATATCTCTGTGTATTACAAAATGGCCAAATGCGGTTGAATAACTGACAATACTCGACTAGATCAACATACAAAGGATCTTAGCCAAAATATAAATAAGCAACTGCGGCTGAATAAAATAACAACACTCAGCTAGATCAAAAGACAAAAGGATCTTAGCCAGAATACAAATAAGCAACTAAAAGATAATACCCATAATATGGGAGCACTCCAGAATCAATGAAGAATGATGGAAGACCTGGATGATCTTCCCGGTGACTAGGGTGTGTCTTTCAACACCGAAATCAGCTAACTGGTGTTTTCCTCCTGGAATACATTGAACTATCTCTCCTGAGATGCACCTCTTCTCCTCAATGACAAGTCATAATCTGCATAATGATGAATTAGGTCACTGACCCTTCCTTTANACTGTTGACTTCCAAAACCCTAAATCACTGTTGAAACCCTAATTCATTGTTGACTTCTATTTTTAGCTCATAATGACTTAAAATCACTTTTAAACCTTTTAGCTCAATGTCACTTTCCGAATATAACACCTGTGACTGGAGTGACCTCTAGTAACCCTGTTTACCCCTCTTTGGCCCCGACTATAGTCTAACGGGGCGGTTTAGACCATTAAGCCTCCTCTTCTAGAGCTCCTATTTGGAAAGGGACATTCCAGTCCTCCGTTCTTGAAATTGCTTGTCCTCAAGCAATAATAGTCTAGGGTGTTGCAACACCTGCTCGCTCTCCCAAGTAGTGTCCTCTACTAGAAGCCCTCTCCATCTGATCAAACACTCTCTGATGACCTTGCTCCTTAGTTTCCACTCCGGGAACTCCAAAACCTCCTCCAGAAATAACTCCAACTGTCCCTCCTCATCCAACAGGGGAAGCTCCTCTGATGTGTTAATGAATTGTCCCACTTCCTTTTTTAGGAAAGACACGTGGAACACATTATGAATCTTGCTCCCCTCTGGAAGCTCTAGCTCGTAAGCAACCTCGCCTACTTGGTGCATGATCCTGTAAGGACCATAAAATATGGGCTTGAGATTCTCGACCCCACTCTTCTTCAGAGATGATTGTTTGTAGGGTTGGAGTCTCAAGAAAACTAAATCTCCAACCTCAAAGCTGCACTCTATCATGTGCCTGTCCGCACTTATCTTTTGTCAGTTTTACGTCGTCTGCAGGTTCTCTTTCAACAACTTGAGAATCTCCTGACTCTCTATGATCCAATCCATGGCCTTGGGAGCTCTGCTCTCCCCGAAGACCAAGTCTACCAAAGTGGGAGCATCATATCCGTACAATGCTCGAAAGGGTGTCATACTAATGGACATGTGGAAGTTGGTGTTGTAGCAATGTTCTCATAAATGTAACCACTTTACCCATGTTCTCTGTTGTCCTCCTACATAGTTCCTCAAATACCCTTCAACCCACTTGTTGACAATATCAGTCTGCTCATCTGTCTAAGGGTGATAGCTGGTGCTAGGTGTCAACTCTGTCCCCACCAACCGAAACAACTCTCTCCAAAATGTCCCTATGAACTGACTGTCCCTGTCACTGATGATGTTCTTCGACAACCTATGAAGTCTGAAGACCTCCCTGAAGAAAATCTCAGCTACCTAAACTGTGTTGTACTCTGTCAGTATGGCGTAGAAGTGAGCAAACTTGGTCAATCTGTCGACCACTACATAGATACAATCCTTACCCTAGACCTTGGGTAGACTGGTGATGAAGTCCATAGATATACTCTCCCATTTCTGCTTTGGAATGGGGAGTGGCTAAAGTAGCCCTAATGGAAGAGCATGCTCTGACTTGTTCTGCTGGCAAGTCACACACTCACTGATGTGGCTCATAACGTCTTGTTTGAGGCCCTTCCATGAGAACCTCTCTCTGATCTGTCTATAGGTTTTGAAAAACCCCTGATGGTCTGCTAGAGGTGAATCATGAACTGCGATGAGGATCTTCTTCTTAAGCCCTGAATCTGGCACCAAGTAGACTC
>JASDQU010309077.1:85133-104389 GCA_032191745.1 Picea mariana
ATCCTCGGACTGTGTAGGCAGCTCCGTGTTTCGGCATCAACTTGGACAGTTCTGTGTTTCAGCATCGGTCTTGAATACTATTCTGCATATAGACACTTATGCACTTCTAATCAATGGTTAAGACCAAAAGTAATGTAAAGTGTTATGCAAAACAGATTAAGCATATAATAATGAGAAAGAACGTTGTATACCTTGGAATGATCAGGTGAGGTGATAATGTGAGTCTAAATACTAGTGATGAAGGGTAAAATAATGACAGAAGGTATAGGCAAAAAGGTGCATAGCGTGGTCCTAACACCGAACATGAACGTGTGTGCATTCCTATAATGCACACACGTTTTAGTGCACATGTGCTTTAGTGTGCACGTGTTATAGAAATGTGTGTGCATTCTTGCTAGGAATTTTTATGTGCCAAGCACACTCCTCAACCTCATTTGTCTCAAAAACTCAAATGAACCTCACATATACACACAAAAATAGCAACATCATACATCTTTTTGTTATTTTTGTCTTATTCTTTAATTCATAGACAATTTTGTGCTACTGCAAGACAATTGTGGGAAGAATTGGAAGAAAAATGTGTCTAAGTGGAATTGGAATAGTTGGTTGTGTCTTCTTGTGTAATAGAAAGAAAAATTTGTCCAATTGGAATAGTTGGTTGTCTCTTCTTGTGTAATAGCAAGACAAATTTGTCCAATTGGAATAGTTGGTTGTCTCTTCTTGTGTAATAGGAAGACAAATTTGTCCAATTGGAATTGTTAGTTGTGTATTCTTGTGTAATATAAAGACAAATTTGTCCAATGGAATTGTTAGTCATGTCTTCTTGTGTAATACCAAGAAAAAATTGTACAATTGGAATTATTAATTGTGTCTTCTTGTGTAATACCGAGACAAATTTTTCCATTTGGAATTGTTAGTTGTGTCTTCTTGTGTAATACCAAGACAAATTTGTCCAATTGGAATTGGAATTGTTAGTTGTGTCTGCTTCTATAATACCAACACAAATTTATCCAATTGGAATTGGAATTGGAATTGTTAGTTGTGTCTTCTTGTGTAATACCAAGACAAATTCGTGGTGGGGTGCTTGGAAGCCAATATTTCTCTTTAAACATGGGGAATCGACGAAATCGAGATAGAAATTCTTCAAGGAAAGAAATACATATTGAAAAGGTAGAAGAAGAAAGAGAAAAGGTAAAGTTATGTATGTCAAAGCAAAGGATTTTAGAAGAGGGAAATCTAATTTCTAGCGAAATAGATGTTGATTTTGTTTCTCCTCCATTGACACAAGAAAATCATAGGGGTTCAGTAGAGGCCAATCCAATCAATATCTCATCAAGACAAGTTTTTGTGGATGAAGAGATGATGGATAATTTTCTTGGATCTGATTATACAATGGATGAAATTAGAGAGGCAACTAGTGCACAACATTATGGTGAAGAATTTCTTGTGGTGCAACCTCTTGTTGGAGAGTCAAGAATTCTAGAAACTAGTCATGGGCATGTCCACTCCCTCCCAGAATTGATCCATGAATGATTGAAGGGGTAAGAACTACAATGTTGTTAATTCCACAACATGGAGGTAAACATTTCTAGACTAGGGGTTCATCGAACCTACCTAGATTGAATAGTGTGAGGTGAAGAACTCCTAAATGCATTTAGGTGGATGAAAGTGATATAAGACCACTTGAAGGTAAGTTACCTAATCATACCATTTGTTATTATTCTTATAAAATCATTAAGGAGTATTTTGAACCAAAATCCAATGTCGTTAAATGTCAATTATTTTTTTCTTTGTTAAAATATAGAAGTTTGACTGCTATTAGGAGAATTTTAGGCATTAAAATAGTCAAAAGTTTAGAAATAAGTAATCATATTGCTAGAAACTTTGTGGATTCTTTTCCAATAATTGGTCAGAAATCTCATTCTAAATACCATAATGCATCCTGACATTTCTTGTCACAATCAATTATTAGCAACATCACAAGAAAACATCATTTTCTCCAACAAACCTCTCATCTCATGAAATGAAATATTGAAACCCTTAGAAATATTCTCATAGATGAGATATCCTTGACAGAGGTGGCCCAAAAAAATTGTGGGCCTTCATTGATAGGCTACCTCATTTTGACATGAAGTTAATTGGAGCAGTTAAGGGACTAGTACATGATTTCTGGCATGAGAACAATAGACCTTCTTCCAACCAAAAATATGTATAAAAAATGAGAAGGGGATCTAGGGATTGTGAGCCCCATATTAAACACTTTGTTGACATTACACAAAAACAATTGTATGATAGATTCAAGATAGTACATAGTGCACTTAACTTGGGCCAAAAATCTTTCCATAAATGCGAGCCTTGGTATGTTTGAATAAACACAATTCGTAACACTTGTTGTTGTAAATATCACATTGAGTATGGTTATTATTATCACACACACACACACACACACACACACACACACACACATATATATAGATAGATAGATATATTTCATGTATTTCATAACACCCTTTTGCAGGAATTTTCCGTTATATTGTTGTCATCGTCATCTAGACACCTTATTCACATCATCTTGTGTACAAGGCCAGAGGGTTGTACATTTTATCAAAAAAATTGTTTGGATGAGACGTGCCCCAGGTTCAGTGGAATGGAATTACTAAGAAAGTGCATCCATGTAAGCGATGAGTATGAATTGGGGAGGAAGGAGGTTTCCTTGCAAATCTTTAAATATGTTGCATATGATATTGATGAAGGGTAGGAAATAAAAAATATACAATTGGTGACTTCCCAGGTATGATTATGTGACTTCATCGAAAATAAATGACAATATGCTCAACATGTCCATGTGTCTTGATGGCAGGACATCATTTTAGAATATGCAAAGATACATTTCCTATTGGTAATGGCTTATCAATGGTTGATTTTTCGGAGAACTACACCCTTCAACCGCAAAATGAGATTCAAATCCCATATTATCACTCAGAGCAGTTCAACATAATGGTTCATATCACATACAGGCATGGGTTGGATAGTAACGAAGAAATTAGAGTTATATTGAAGGAGTATCACTTCTACATAAGCGATTATTGGTTCCATGACTTAGCTTATGTACAAAATTTATTTCAGTTGTTTTAAAATCACCTTAAGGAGAAGAGAATACAGAGTGATCAACATTGGATTTAGTCAGATGGCTGTGCAGGCTAGTTCAAAAATGCTTGTGTATTTCAATGGTTGTGTATGTTGCAAAAAAAAACTTAAGGTACTGCATATTTGGAACTATTTAGAGTCCGGGAATGGGAAAGGGGAGCATGATGAAGCAGGCACATGCATAAAAAGAGCGTTGCGCAGGAAAGAAATGAATTTCACAACTACTTCTCTCATTTGAGATGTGAAATCCATTATTTAATGGTGTTCTTCAGTAATGGGAGTGGGAACAAGAAATCGTGAAGACTAATAACATAGGAAAGAACATGTACATATGTGTTTTTGGAGGTGGTCGATGTAGATAAATCACAGTGGTATGAATGAAAAAAACCTAGGGAACTTATGGAATCCATTTAGTTTAAACATCAGACAATGAAATAGTTGAAATATGGACGAGGAAAATATCTTGCTTCTGTGGTCCATGTAGTAGCAATGAATGGGATGATTGTGAATATACAGATTGGGTTGATAGATGGGATCATGTATCACTCCCCATTGGTTAGTGTATAACTATGGAATTATCCCAGTTGGAGGAGAACCAATCAAATATTTTATCGTCTTATGATCATGTCTTAGATCTCATACTGCCAAGTTCATTGAAACCTTCTATTAAATTTTGAATAACTAGCATGAATGTTTTATGTATTTTTCATTTAGTGGACTCACTTGTTGGCACTCCATTTTTTTCATGGCACATATACGCAGTGGTTTCCCCAGAGGTAATGAATGGGGCACTAATTATTGGTTGGAACATTGCTTATAGGGAAATCATACCCGCATGTGATCAGTAACAGACTTTGAAGGCATTGGATTTTTATTAAGTTGATGGTTAGTAAAAGAGAATATATATCATGAGATGGAAGAACACAGAAGAAAGGTGGTTATGTATTTCAATATTATAGACCAGGTTAAATTGTATACCACTTTACAAACTTGGTTGTTGGTACAAACCTCCAACTACAAACAATGCCAAGTAAGAACTCATCAAAGGTACAATACCTCTTTCCTTACTATGAGCACGAGAAGTTAGTGGAGACCATCAATATTATAAGTGATCTTGATGGTATACTTGAATATTGACCATATGTATGTAAAAGGAATAATTGGACAAATATTTCATATTAATGAATGATTGAAATTTTGGCTTGATTTTATGGTTGTTATGGTATTCTTGTATTTTGTGGTTTTTTTGTTGTTGTTAGGGAACTATGTTTATCCTTCCCTTTCATTTCCTTTCCTTTCTTTCCTTCCCTTTCCTTGCCTTCCTTTCCTTCCCTTTCCTTTCATTGCCTTGCTTTCATATCCTTTCCTTCCCTTGCTTTCCTTTCCTTTCCTTGCCTTGCTATGACATTCCATGCCATGCCTTCCCTTTCCATGTCATGCCTCACCTTTCCTTCACTTGTAATTCCATGCCTTGATATGCCTAAAATGGCATGCCTTGCCTTTCCATACCAAGCCTTTCCATGCCATGCCATGCCTTACCTTTCCATTCCATGCCATTCCATGAGTTTCATTTCTTTGAATTGTCATGCCATGCCATGCCTTACCTTGACATTCCATGCCATACCTTACCATGGTATTCCTTTCCTTGTTATGTCATGCCTTGCCTTGCCATGTCATGCATTTTCGTGCCTTCATATTACATACCATGATATGTCATGCCTTGCCTTTCCATGCCATGATTTTCCTTTCCTTCACTTTCCATGTCATTCCATGAATTTCCTTCACTTGCCATGCCCTGCCTTTCCTTTCCATGCCATGCATTTTCATGCCTTTCCTTTCCTTTCCATGTCATGTCATGTCTTTCCTTTCCTTGACATGCCATGCCATGCCATGCCTTTCCTTTCCATGCCATGTCTTTCCTTTCCATGCTCTACATTTCCTTCACTTACCATGCCATGCCTCACCTTTCCATGCCATGCCATGCCATGGATTTAATTTCCTTTCCTTCCCATGTGATGCCATTACTTTCCACGCCATGCCTTACATTTCCTTACCATACCATGTCATGTCATGCCTTTCCATTCCATGCCATTCCTTTCCTTTTCATGCCTTTCCTTTCCATGCCATGCCATTCCATTCCATGCATTTCCTTGCCTTTCCTTTCCATGCCTTTCCTTTCCTTTCCATGCCATGCAATTCCTTGCCTTGCCTTGGCATGCCCTACCTTTCCTTCATTTTCCATGCCATGCATTTCCATTACATTCCTTTCCTTTCCATGCCATGCCTTGCCTTGCATTACCTTACCTTGTCATGGAATTCCATGCTTTACCATCCCATGCCTTACCATGCCATGCCTTGACTTTCCTTGACATGACATGTGTTGGCACAGGGGCAGACCCAGGGTTCAATGCTACAATAGCGCACCAAAAAAACCCTAACTACCAGCCCTTTTGACAACACTTGTGAAGCAGATGAAGTATCACCCGAGGTAGAGGCAGGGGTGGTTGCAGGACTCAAGTGTCTGCAACCTTATCTGGGACACAGTTCTATGATTGTACTACTTATAAATAATTTAGCACCTTCATTTCTTTAACATGAAATCATTATCTACTTCGCTGATAAAACAAAGCCTCGCAGTATTCACACTAATCTACTGTATGCAAGAACTTAGCATAAGTAAATAGGTTAGATCTAACTGATCAAGCACTGAGCATATTCATGTACATTATATCTAACATTCTACACATCATTATCACTAAGCATAAGAAGATCTATCTAATCATCTCAAAGCACTAAGAAAAAGAAGACATAAACACATTCAGACAAGCACAACACAAGAAAAAACAGGTTTTACATGGTTCACCACCCTCTTGGGGCTACATCCACCAAATATTCTTCTTTATTAACTTTAGTCAATCTTTTACTGCACAGAGCCTCAAAACCCTTACTCCGCACAGGACAGAAGATATGCGCAACTCACTAGATCCTTCTTCCTTGTGTTACATCACTCAACCTTTCACAGTCTGTCACAACCACTTTCACTCAACTCTACAAGTCTCTTACAATCCTACACAAAGCATCCAAAAACCCTGTTTGCACTTATCATACATTCACAACACTTAGGTCTAGCACTTATCCTTTCATTCTTATCTCCCTTTTCTTCCTAGCCTACGCATCTATTTATATACAAAATTGGCCTAAACATGGGTAAACCCATGGGCCGACATCCCTTTCCCGTTACATATTCCCAAAAACCCAAAAAGAGGCCCAAAAGGGGGCCGAGATCCCGTGATCTCCGCTTCGACTTGCGCTCTTCCTTCGACAGGGTGTTGAAGTCCCAAAATAGGTCAACATGACCAATAAACTCCAAAAACTTGGTTAAGGGACAACAAGCCCCCAACACTCACCTGTGACTTGTCCCGAGTCACTCAGGTCTGAGCAGTTCCGCCTCGAATGCCTCGAGCTTGGCCGGAGTTTCTTCGACTTGCTGCTTTGATATGGCCTCTTTCTCGGTGAACTCCTAGATCACTGCATCATTCATCGTTCCTTCTAGGTGTTGTTCTGTTGTGAGGATGACCTGTTCTAGCTCTACTCCTTGGCTCTCGATCTCGGAAAACAACAAGCATGCCTTATCTTGCACAGGTTGGATTTGTTGAGTGAATTCCATCACTTTTCTTTAAATCATATGGATCTAATGCTGAGATGTGTGTTTTTCATGATATCTCTTCATCCTTTTTACAACAGACATGGCCTTTAGCTGTGCCTATAGTGTATATGCATTCTTCTTTGCTTCTTGGAGTTGTGACTCCAGTTTCTGCAATTCTAGATTCTCTGTAAGATTTTCATAGGTCTGGGTGTTGTGGGTACTAAGCTGCTTGCACTCCAAGGAAAGAGATTTTAATCTGCCAACTGCGCTACAAGCAGTTGCTTCTCACTAGTCTCTTATCTCCTGAGGGGTTTCGAGTACAACGCAGAGCTCTATATCTGCAATGTGTTGTTGGAGCTTCAGGATTACCTCTTTGAGTTGTGCCACCTGTTGTGGAACTCGTTATTCGGTCTGTACTTTGACGATTGTCACAGAGAAAAGTGCTTTATTGACCCTTTCCTTAACTTCAAGTTGCTCGATGAGCAATTGTTCCTTGCTTTGTTGTATCTCTTCTTTCTCTTCATCCCAAATTGCTTGGAGAGCAAGTTTTTCTCGTTCTACATTGTTGTTCTGTTCTAGCATATCTCCCTGTGCTTGCACCAGAGCCTGGGTGACTTGCGTTGTTTCTTCTTGAGCTCATTGAAGGAAAGCTTCGACTGTATTGACAATCTGGTGTAATTGAGCGAGCTCATCACCTAGTTCTGGTGTTCCAACTGTCAGGGGTGTAGTGGATATTGCGGGGTTGGACTGTAGTTCCTACTGCACTTCTTGAAGCTCGGCCTTGATGCAACTGAACACCTCCTCCTTCTTGGCTTCCTGCTTCCTTGCTATCTCCAGTTAAGCATCGGTCAATGCAATGACGATGAAGTCGAAGTCATATGAGGTGAGGGTGGGCTCGAATTTGGTTCTAGTTGCTTTCATTTTCTTTCTTGAAGAAAGTTTCGGAGGGAAAACCTTCCTTTTCTTCAAGGGATCCTCCTTGTATCTTGGCAGTGTAACCTCTCCTTTCTTCTATTCTATTTCTATGCCATCACCTCCTTGCTCTGCTTATATAGATGCGGTCTTCACGGATGCACTGTCTAAATCATGGACCTCTTCGGTCTTCTTTATCTTGCTAGGTCCGGGTGTATCTGACTGAGTTTCGAGGCTGTCAACATCGAACATCTCTGTGGGGTCCTCTAGAACAAGGAGGTTCACCAACCATTCCTTGATAATCTCCTCCAAGTCATCCTCTGTTAACTTGTAGTATGATTGTAGTTGTTGTTTATGCTCATCAGCACACGCTGTGATATAGATAAAATGGTGGTTCGAGCTAAATTTCATCAAGGGTCTAAATATGTGGAGTGTGTTCGGGGTTATGCGAGGTGTGGCCTGTATGGCTACCTTCAATTGGTTATAATACATGTGGAAGATGACATTTGATTTCCACTGCTTGTTCATGTCGCTGGAGTACCACAACGTACTGAACTTTGCGGCCAGAGGTTCAAATGGCTTGGTTTCCGGGAAGGTCGCACCTTCCATCATCTCCCATGCGATGAAAGTGATTAATATGAGCATCCAACTAAAATGAAATTCATACCCTTGGTATTGCGCTTCCCTGCAGTCCAGTTCTAGTTGGTTCACCAAGTACTTCGCCCAATTCATCTGTAGTCCCTCCGTGCACTTCCCTGCGAAGTCGACTACAAATCTAGTTACTTGGGTCGGTCGGTTCTTGCAAACTAGCTTGCCTGCAATTAACTGACAGGCAAGGCGCACTGCGTCGCTTTGAATAGAGGCTACCTTATAGCCTCACATTCCCTTCTCTACATCACCGTAATTATCCTTTATTCTTTGGGTGAGAGTGTGATCTGTGGTCTTTCTGGGGTAGAAATTCTGTGGGTCAGGGCCTTGCATGCTAAGCCCTGTGATCCAATTAATCAAAGTTGGATCCACTGTGATGCGGAGGTTCAACCATAAGTATCCTCCATGATAGCAAGACATCAACAACTTGACGTAGGCATTCACTTCTTGATGCCTCCCGAAGTGAGGAATATTCATTACATTAAGCAGTGTGGACTGCGCGAGGTTCATGGTCCACGACTGAGCAATAATATTGGATTTCTTTCCTTTGTTTTGCATCAGATAGTTATGAGGGTCGAGCATACTGTAAACCTTCCTGTTGCCGAGGTTGAAGTCACTGAACTTCATCGCAGTGATCTTATCTTGGTCAGCACGAACCACGCACACTCCTTTCGGAAGGTACGTAGTGATCAAAGCATACTCAAATTTGTGAGATACACTATCAGGATTGATGATGCCGCTCAGAGGTGGTAGATAAGAAAGCAAAATGCTCGAAATCAGCTTAGCATTCACGATATCATCTCTATGCTTCGTTCATTTCTCATCAGCTGGCCAGGATGGACCAGCTCGAGTAGTGGAGGGAGAGGCCTGCAGTCCTCTCGTTGACGATGCTTGTACACATGTAGACAACCCTTGCTCCGACATGACTCTCTCTGTCATCAAGTCAATCAAAACTTCCTCAATGGCTTTCTCTGCAATGCTCAATGCTTCCGACATACGCACTAGAGGTAAACAATTTGCAGGATCGGGGAACAACTCAGACACGGTAATGAGAGAAAAATGATCACTTTATAAACTCATCTTAGGCCGCAGGCTCAAATTCTCAGTTGGCAAAAGTATTCTCGGTGCATGGCGCGACGAGCTAAATAGGTAAATCAACAACGGTTGTCTTGCAACGGGTATGAACCTCCATTAATTCCTGTTTGATCCATTATGGCACAGTCCAATGGTCGGATGTTGAACCTTTATTTCTTTTCTATTTGTTCGGAGCTGAAGTCGAATAGATATATCGGCCCCAACGACTATATTGCTTCGTCATGGTGAAGTGCCATGTGTTGCTATTTTGATATCTCGGCAAAGCTCCAATTCTGTAATTTTTCTTTCTGCGAGGTCTCCTCTAGAACCTCTTATAACCTTTCAATATTATCCCTTTTATTTCTTAACTTTCTAGCCTTCTTTCCAATGAGCTTCATCTCGGTAATGCTTTTCTCATTTTGATTCTTTTCTTCTTTGATCTTAGTTAATTCGCACTGTTGAAATTCTTTCCTAGGGTTCCTGGATAACACTTCTTCTGTGTCTGGGATAGGTAATTCAATCTTTTGAGGATCCTCTAGTGTTCTCTTAGCTTTGACATCCGGAATTCTAGTATTAAATATATGCGATCTTCTCTCCTGTTCTTCAATCAAGTGTGTGATTCTTCTGGTCATAAAGTCTTTTAACTCTTGCTTCTTTTGTTCCAAAACTTCTTCTTCTTCCTTTTTTCTGGCTTGATCTCTATCAATGCATGGTTTTCCTATTAGCATGGTAAACGGGGCACTATCTTCAACAAATTTAATAATCTCAATGTCTTCTTCTGTCGAAGTTCCATTGAAAATCATAGGTATCCGAGCAAGCCTTCCACATAGGTTTACTAGCTTTCCTTTGAATAAACCTATTCCTCCTAGTGAAGGGATCATAGCAGGCCTTCCTATAGATTCCCAGGTTCTCTCTGGCATAATATTCATTTGTGTTTCCTCATCTAGAACACATTCAATGTCGAAGTCTCGTATTCTTTCTTCGATGCATTCCTTCTCTTTGAAGATCTTTGATAAGCTGACATGTCGGTGGTCATTCAGGGTTTCTTTCATCTGTATCAATACTTTCTCTGATTCTTTCTGGGGTTCTACCTTTTCTGGATCTGCCTTAGGGTTCTCTTGATTCGGGTTCATTTCTTCAAGCTTAGCGATCATTCTAGGGCAATCCAATACTTCATGGTCTAGAGCTTTGCAACAAAGACAACTAGGTCTTCCACCAGGGCATTCCTTAGCAAGATGTCTTTGCCTTCTGCAACTGTAACATAGGGTTAATCCTTTCTTCCTTTTAAATGATCCCCAACTTCTTCTGTACTGCGCACTAGGATCGTATGAGCTAACCTGAACCAAATTCTTTCTAGGATACTACATCCATTTGTTAGTCCGAACACCTTTTCTATGCATAGGTATAACATATATTTCATGATTCTTATCAGATCTATTCATAACATATCTTCTTTCATCTATTAGTGCCCTATTTTTTAATCTAGGACAAAATATATCAAACACACCTAGATTCATACTTCTAGAAAGAAAAATTTCCACTTATCTTACTTTTACAGAGCACAAAGATTTCAGATCTAAGACTTTTTAACTATTCTTACCTTTATCAAAGCATAGATCTTGCAGATCTTACCTCTCTTCTTCATATCAGACTTCCTCTCTTCATATCTGACCTTCCTCTTGGCACAAAGCTTCATAGGACAAGTAAAATGCTACTCACTAGGGCAACAGATCTACGCATAGAGATTTCACACTTTTAGATCGAATCTTTGCACAAATTTTCTTTTTCCTTAGTTCCTAGCAATCAAAGTTTCAGGTCCCAACAACAGACCCATTTGTTGGCATAGGGGCAGACCCAGGGTTCAATGCTACAACAATGCACCAAAAAAACCCTAACTACCGGCCCTTTCGAGAACACCTGCGAAGTAGATGAAGTCTCACCCGAGGTAGAGGCAGGGGTGGTTGTCAGAATCAAGTGTCTGTAACCTTAGCTGGGACACAGATCTGTGATTGTACCACTTAATAAATAATTTAACACCTTCAGTTCTTTAACATGCAATCATTATCTACTTTGCTAATAAAATAGAGCCTCATAGTATTCACACTAATCTACCATATGCAAGCACTTAGCATAAGTAAATAGGTTAGATCTAACTGATCAAGCACTGAGCATATTCATGTACATTAGATCTAACATTCTAAACATCATTATCACTGAGCATAAGAAGATCTATCTAATCATCTCAAATCACTAAGCAAAAGAAGAAATAAACACATTCAGACAAGCACAATGTAAGATAGCACAGGGTTTACGTGGTTCACCCCCCTCCTGGGTCTACATCCACCAACTATTCTTCTTTATTACCTTTAGTCAATCTGTTACAACACAGAGCCTCAAAACCCTTACTCCGCATAAGACAAAAGATCTACGCATCTCTCTAGATCCTTCTTCCTTGCGTTACAACACTCAACCTTTCACAGTCTGTCACAACCACTTGAACGCATCTATGCAAGCCTCTTACAATCCTCCACAAAGCATCCAAAAACCCTACTTGCACTTAGCATACATTCACATCACTTAGGTATAGCACTTAGCCTTTCATTCGTCTCTCCCTTTTCTTCCTAGCCTAGGCATCTATTTATATACAAAATAGGCCTAAACATGGGTAAACCCATGGGCCGACATCCCTTTCCTGTTACATATTCCTAAAAACCCAAAAACAGGCCCAAAAGGGGGCCGAGATCCTGTGATCTCTACTTCGACTTGCACTCTTCCTTCAATAGGGTGTTGACATCCCAAAATAGGTCAACATGACTAGGAAACTCCCAAAACTTGGTCAATGGCCAACAACATGCCATGCCAAGCCATGCCTCGTCATGCCATGCCATGCCATGCCTTGCCATGCCATGCCTTGCCTTTCCATGCCTTTCCTTTCCATTCCATGCCATTCCATGTTTTTCCTTGCATTTTCATGCCACACCATGCCTTACATTGCCTTGCCTTGCCATTCCATGCCATTCCTTTCCATTCCATGCCTTTCCTTGACTTTTGATGCCATATCATTCCATGCCTTTCCTTTCCATTCCATGCCTTTACTTACCATGCCTTTTCTTTCTATGTCATGTCTTTCTTTCACTTTCCATGCCACACCATGCCATCCCTTTACATAGCATGTCTTTCCTTCACATGCCATGCCTTGAATTGAATTTTCTTGCCTTGCCATGACATGCCTCTCCATGCCATTATTTTCCTTGGATTTCCATGCCTTGCCTTGTCTATCCTTATAAGGTGTTAAATCACCAAACATATGTAATAAACACTGAGAAAAACCCTAGTCCCAAAGATCCTCCAACAAACTCTTTTTTGAGCAATGAAATGATAGTGGAGTCACCCCAATAGCTGAACCTTCGTGCCTTAGATCCAATGAAACCGATGGTTCTTCCACACGAGTCTCGGTTTAATTTTTATCACGAGTTGCAACTCGCCTGCTCAATCCATTCAAGGACATGTTGGAAATTTGGTCTGGGGCCATAAAATTCAAACTAAGAAGTATAACGAAGTTTTGTAATCTTTCACATGTCAGTTTGTCCAATTACCACACTACCACGATACCCTCATTGAGTAGAACCCTAGTGCCAAAGATCCTCCAAAAAATGATTTTTTGAGAAATGGAATGATAGTGGAGGGGCCCCACTAGTTGAAACTCAGTGCCTTGGATCCAATGCAAGTGATGTTTCTTCAATCCGAGTCCCATTTTGAGTTTTATTGCTAGTTACAACTCACCTCCTCAAGCCATTCAAGGACATGTTGGTAATTTGGTCTCGTGGCATAAAATACAAACCAATTAGCATAATGGATTTTTGTAAGTTCTCACACATCTGTTTGGCCAAGGGCCACATGACCACGCTATCCACAATTACCCAACACATTATTCTCGAAAATCGACCTCTTATTCAAAAACTGCACTATGCCTCATTAAGAAAATCCCTAGCCCTAGAGATCCTCCAACAAACACTTTTACAAGAAATGAAATGATAGCAAAGGGGCCCCACTAGATGAAACCTAGTGACCTAGATCCAATGCAAGTGACGATTCGTCCATCTGAGTCTTTTTTTTATTTTTTTCACGGTTGCAACTCACCTCCCCAAGTCATTCAAGGACATGTTCGAAACTTGGTTCGGGGGCATAAAATCCAAACCAAGCATCATAATGTAGTTTTGTAAGTTCCTGCACATATGTTTGGCCATGGCCCATGTGGCCATGGTACTCACAATCGCTCGAAATAGTGTTCTTGAAAATCGACCTCTTATTCAAAATTTGCATTATGCCTCATTAAGAAAAAACCTAGTCCAGAAGATCCTCCAACAAACACTTTTCCATGCAACAAAATGACATTGAAGGGGGTCCACTAGCTAAAATGTAGTGCCCCAGATCTAGTGCAATTGATGGCTCATCCATTTGAGTCTCGGTTTGAGTTTTATCGTGAGTTGCAACTCACCTCCTCAAGCCATTCAGGGACATGTTAGCAATTTGGTTCGGGGGCATAAAATCCAAACCAAACAACATAATGGAGTTTTTTAAGCTCTTGCACATCTGTTTG
This sequence comes from Picea mariana, assembly GCA_032191745.1. Classification (NCBI taxonomy): domain Eukaryota; kingdom Viridiplantae; phylum Streptophyta; class Pinopsida; order Pinales; family Pinaceae; genus Picea; species Picea mariana. Next base: position 99,161 of record JASDQU010309077.1, read on the forward strand.
GACAATTCCCACATGACCCCACTACCCACAATCACCCAACATAGTATTCTTGAAAATTTACCTCTTGTTTAGAATTTACATTATGCGTCATTCAGGAAAGGAAACGAAATAACAGCAGAGGGGCCCCACTAACTAAAACCTGGTTCCTCGGATCCAATGCAATCGATGGTTCATCCATCTAAGTCCTCGTTTGAGATTTATCGTTATTTGGAACTCATCTCCTCAATACATTCAGGGACATGTTGGCAGTTTCGTCGGAGGGCATAAAATCTAAACCAAGCAGCATAAGAGAGTTTTGTAAGCTCTCGCTTGTTTGTTTGGTCAATGCCCACGCGACCGTGGTACCCACAATTTCCTAGCACATTTTTCTTGAAAATCGACCTCTTGTTCATAATTTGCACTATGCCTCATTGAGCAAAACCCTAGTCGTGGAGATTCTCCAAAAACTGTTTTTTTTGGAAATGGAATGACAGTGAAGGGGACCCACTAGCTGAAACCTAGTGCCTAAGATCTAATGTAGCTGATGATACATACATCTAAGTCTCGATTTGAGTTTTATCATGATTTTCATCTTGCCTCCTCAGGCGATTAAGGGACATGTTGGCAATTTGGTCCCGGGGCCTAAAATCCAAATCGAGCAGCATAACACAGTTTCATAAGCTCCCACATGCTTTTTTGGCCAAGGCCCATGTGACCAGGCTACCCATAATCGTCCAACACAACGTTCTTGGAAGTTGACCTCTTGTTCAAAAATTGCACTATGCCTCATTAAGCAAAACCCTAGACCTGGACATCCTCAAAAAAATGTTTTTCCTAGAAAAAAAATGATAGTGAAGGAGCCCCACTAGCTGAAACTCGGTGCCCCAGATCCAATGCAACTAACGGTTCGTCCATCTGAGTCGTCGTTTGATTTTTATCATGAGTTGTAACTTTCCTCCTCAATTCATTTAGGGACATGTTGGCAATAGACCTAGACCTAAACCATGACCATGACATAGACCTAGAAATAGACCTAAACTAGGACCTAAACCTCGACCTATACAAGGACCTATACCTACATCATTACCATAACCTATACCATGACCTAGACCATGGCAAGACAAGGCATGCTAAGGCTAGGCATGGCATGACAATGTCTAGATATAGGTATAGGTCTAGGTATGGAAATGCAAGGAAAGGAAATGCAAGGCAAGGTAAGGAAAGCCAAGGAAAGACATGACAAGGCTAATCAAATATAGACATGGCAAGGTCTAGGTCTACATGTTGTATCATGGAAAGATTATTTTTTATTTATTTGATTTTAAATAAGGCCTTGAAGTTGTGTTGTTTTTCATGCAATCCAAAAGAAATTGTGGATCAATAGTATAATGAGACTACACTGTAATGATGGAACATAAACCTATTTAGTGACCTCCCTTTCTATGTAAATCCTACTAATTATGATAATCCATTTTTCACAACTATGAAGATACCTAAGATATATGAATAAAGAGAGATTATATTATGAAATTGAAATTCTCGTGCAAGTATTTATATCTAAAATAGATGGGACAAGAAGTTGTAGAATTACATGCTTAATTAATCCTTTGATTTTAATGTTTAGGTATTAAAATTGTTCATTTAGTACAAGCATTATTTTTTTTAAGAAAAAAAAAACGGTATGATATATGAATGCCATTACTTTTTTATTAAGTTAACTTGAAAAACAATTCTCTCTAACGATGAAAATAACTATATTTTTAAAAACAATTGGTTTTATGAATATCATTATGAAATTACCTTTTAGATGAATTGTAGTTATCTAAGGAAAGAAAAGGCAATGCAATGCAAGGCAATGCAGGGCATGGTATGGAAAGTGAAGGCAAGGCATGGAATAGCAATTTAAGGCAAGGCATGGCATGGAAATTCAAGGAAAGGAAAGGCATGGCATGACAAGGCAAGGCATGGCATGGAATCATGAGGAAAGGAAAGGCATTTCAAGGCATTGCATGACAAGGCAAGGCATGGCATGGAATCACAAGGAAAGGAAAGGCATTTCAAGGCATGGCATGGCAAGGCAAGGCATGTCATGGAAATGAATGACATGGAAAGGAAAGGAATGGGTTGGAAAGGAAAGGAAATTCAAGACATGGCATGGAATAGCATGGCAAGGAAATGCAAGGAATGACATGCTATGGAATTGAATGGAAAGGCATGGTATGGAAAGGCATGGCATGGAAAGGAAATCCAAGGAATGGAAAGGCATGGCATGACATGGAATGACATAGAAAGGTAAGACAAGGCATGACATGGCAAGGAAAGGCATGTCATGGCATGGCATGGAAAGGTAAGGCATGGCTTGGCAAAGCATGGAAAGGCAAGGAAAGACACAACATGTCAAGGCATGGAATGGCATGGAAAGGAAAGGAAATGCAAGGCATGGCATGGCATTGAAAGGAAATGAATGACATGGAAAGGCAAGACATGGCATGGAACATAAAGGCATGGAAAGGCAAGGCATGACATGGCATGGAAAGGAAATGCATGGCAAGGCAAGGCATGACATGGCATGACATTGAAAGAAAAGGAATGGCATGGAAAGGAAAGGCATGGAAAGGCAAGGCATGGCATGGAAATGCAAGTCATAGTAAGGCATGGCATGTAAATGGATGGCTTGGAAAGGGAAGGAAAGGAAAGGATAGGCAAGGCATGGTATGTCAAGGCATGCCTTGGGATGGCAAGGAAAGGTAATTCAAGGCATGGAATAGCATGGCATGGCAAGGAATGGTATGGAAAGGCATGGCATGGTATGGCATGGAAAGTGAAGGAAAGGAACGAAATGGCATGGAAAGGCATGGCATGGCATGGCAAGGCATGGCATGACAAGGCAAGGAATTCCATGCCATGGCATGGCATGAAATGGCAAGGCAATACATGGCATGGGAAGGCTAGGCATGGGAAGGAATGGCATGGCATGGCATGGCAAGGCAAAACATGGCTTGGCAAGGAAAGAAAAGGAAAGGCATGGCAAGGCATGGCATGGAAAGGCAAGGAAATGCAATGCAAGGAATGGGATGGAATGGCATGGAAAGGAAAGGCATGGCATGGCATGGCATGGAAAGTGAAGGAAAGGAAAGAAATGGCATGGAAAGGCAAGGCAAGGCATGGCAAGGAATGGCATGGAAAGGCATAGAATGACAAAACAAGGAATGGCATGGAAAGGCATAGAATGACAAAACAAGGAATGGCATGGAAAGGTAAGGCATGGAAACGCATGGCATGACATGGCATGGAAAGGAAAGGCATGGGTTGGAAACACAAGGCAAAGAAAGGAATGGGTTGGAAACACAAGGCAAAGAAAGGCATGGAAATGCTAGGCAAGGCATGGCATGGAATGGTAAGGTAACATAATGAAATGAATGGCATGGAAAGGAAAGGAATGGCATGGCAAGGCATGGCATGGAATTTCATGGAAAGTGAAGGAAAGGAGAGACAATTCATGGAAAGGAAATACATGGCATGGCATGGGATGGCATGAAAAGGAAAGGCATGGCATGGAAAAACAAGGTAGGCCATGGCATAGCATGGCATGGCATGGAAAGGGATGGCATGGCATGGCATGGCATGAAAAGGAAAGACATGGCATGGAAATTAATGGCATGACATGGCAAGGAAAAAACACTTCATTAAATGTAAAGGAAATTTGTGATATAAAGTTAAATAATATGTCCCTATAAAAAATGTTTTTTATTTCTTGGGATGAGAAATGTTCCTTTTTTTGTGATTCTTGTTTCGTTTCAATCGACATTTTTATTTGAATTTTTCCTTGCATAATGTTGTGGAAAGATATATATTTATTGTTGCATAGGTTAAAATGGGAAGATACATGGAAAGACATGCAAGGAGGGATTAGTCTACTTTACATCATAGTTGTGTTCTAGGGACTTGTAAATGTAACAACCTATATTTTGGCCTTAGAATGTTACAACTTTAATTTTTACTTATCTTAGTGATTCGTTGCTTATTATTTGTTGGGTTTAGTTAGAATCATATAGACATTTGATATGTCTACATATGGATCTATTTATGTGTTGTGGGATATTATTTTTATCATTATATGTTTATGATGATGATAGTAACTTTGTTGTTTCTTTAAACATGCAAATTGAAATGTGGAACATTGGTATGTGGATACTAGTTCAAGATTATGTTGTGAATGTATAATAGATGAAATGCATCGTGTAAATAAACACACATTTCTTAATTGAACATTAATACAGATAAGGATTGTCATATGAAATTTGTAATGTATACGCATGGATATGACTCACTATGTGATATCCAAATGAATATAGTGTTGAGGTGACCAAGGCAGGACATGGCATGGCATGGCAAGGCATGGCATGGCATGGAAAGGCATGACATGACATGGAAAGGCAAGGTAATGTAAGGCATGGCATGGAAAGGAAAGACATGGAAAGGCATGTCATGGCATGATAGGGAATGACATGGCATGGAAAGGCAAGGGATGGTATGGAAAGGCAAGGAAAGGCACGACATTGCAAGGAAAGGCATGACAAGGCATGGCATGGAAAGGAAATGAATGTCATTGAATGGCATGCCATGGGATAGAATGACATGGAATGGAAAGTGAAGGCAAGACAAGGTGTGGCATGGCATGGAAATTCAAGGAAAGGCATGGAAATGCAAGGAAATGTAAGAAAAGACCAGGCAAGGCAAGGAAAGGTAAGGGAACACAAGGAAACACAAAGGAAAGGTAAGGTTAGGCAGGCAAAGGAAAGGAAATGCTGCGCAAGCAAGGAAAGCAAAGGCAAAGGAAGGAAAGGCTAGGCATTGATCACATACTTTGTTTTGGACACCCCATCCACTTGGCATCTTGTACATTCATCCATGGAGTTGACTACCTTGGAATTCACACATGTGGATTTGTTGCATGCATGCACATTATTGGAGGGAACATTACATGTGGACACTTGGCATTTGAATTGGTTTGATACCTATTTTTGGTAGTGTTTCCCCTTCATGAGCATTGTTTGGTGCATACTACTACTATTTTTGGATGAGGAGGAATTTCTTTGGAGAGGCTAATGTCCACATGTTGTAACATGGTCAACCATGGATTGAGGAGAGATCTAACTAATTCATTATTATAATATTTATTTGACTTGTCATGGAGTTTGTTGGCAAATAATAATATTTTATTGTATAAGAGAAGAGGCTCACTCTATA
>JASDQU010309077.1:106774-120195 GCA_032191745.1 Picea mariana
ACACTAGTCCACCTAGATCTAAAAGGAAGTCAGTGACCATGATAAGCACTTTCTGTCTTAGAGTTAAGAGTCTAGCTCTTTGAGGAGATCTACCTGTCCACAGGGAGATTTTCCTTCAACAAATATCATTATGAAATTACCTTTTATATGAATTGTAGTTATCTAAGGCAAGAAAAGGCAATGCAAGTCATGGTATGGAAATTCAAGGCAAGGCATGGCATAGCAATTTAAGGCAAGGCACGCCATGGAAATTCTAGGAAAGTCAAGGCATGACATGACAAGGCAAGGCATGGCATGGCAAGGCAAGGCATGTCATGGAAAGGAATGACATGGAAAGGAAATGCAAGACATGGCATGGCATAGCATGGCAAGGAAATGCAAGGAATGGCATGCTATGGCATGGAATGGAAAGGCATGGTATGGAAAGGCATGGCATGGAAAGGAAAGCCAAGGAATGGAAAGGCATGGCATGACATGGAATGACATAGCAAGGCAAGACAAGGCATGACATGGCATGGCATGCCATGGCAAGGAAAGGCATGTCATGGCATGGCATGGAAAGGTAAGGCATGGCTTGGCAAGGCATGGAAAGGCAAGGAAAGACACAACATGTCAAGGCATGGAAAGGAAAGGAAATACAAGGCATGGCATGGCATGGCATGGAAAGGAAATGAATGACATGGAAATGCAAGGCATGGCATGGCATGACATGGCATAGAATGAAAAGGCATGGCAAGGAAAGGCATGACATGGCATGGAAAGGAAAGGCATGGGCAAGGCATGACATAGCATGACATGGAAAGCAAAGGAATGGCATGGAAAGGCAAGGCATGGCATTGAAAGGCAATTCATAGTAAGGCATGGCATGTAAATGAATGGCTTGGAAAGACATGGCTTGGAAAGGAAAGGAAAGAAAATGATAGGCAAGGCATGGTATGTCAAGTCATGCCATGGGATGGCAAGGAAAGGTAATGCAAGGCATGGAATAACATGGCATGGCAAGGAATGGTATGGAAAGGCATGGCATGGTATGGCATGGAAAGTGAAGGAAAAGAACAAAATGACATTTTAAGGCATGGCATGGCATGGCAAGGCATGGCATGACAAGGGAAGGAATTCCATGACATGGTATGGCATGACATGGCAAGGCAAGACATGGCATGGGAAGGCTAGGCATGGGAAGGAATGGCATGGCAAGGCAAGACATGGCTTGGCAAGGAAAGGAAAGGAAAGGCATGGCATGGAAAGGAATGGCATGGCATGGAAAGGCAAGGAAATGCAATGCAAGGAATGGGATGGAATGGCATGGAAAGGAAAGGTATGGCATGGAATGGCATGGAAAGTGAAGGAAAGGAAAGACATGGCATGGAAATGCAAGGCAAGGCATGGCAAGGAATAGCATGACAAAACAAGGAATGACATGGAAAGGTAAGGCATGGAATGACATGGCATGGAAAGGAAAGGCATGGGTTGGAAACACAAGGAAAAGCAAGGCATGGAAATGCTAGGCAAGGCATGGCATGGAATGGTAAGGTAACACAATGAAATGAATGGCATGGCATGGCAAGGCATGAAATGGAATTTCATGGAATGTGAAGGAAAGGAGAGACATGTCATGGCAAGGAAAGACATAGCATGGCATGGGATGGCATGAAAAGGAAAGGCATGGCATGGAAAATCAAGGTAGGCCATGGCATAGCATGGCATGGCATGGAAAGGGATGGCATGACATGGCATGGCATGACAAGGAAAGGCATGGCATGGCAAGGAAAAAACACTTCATTAAAGGTAAAGTAAATTTGTGATATAAAGTTAAATAATATGTCCCTATAAAAAATGTTTTTTATTTCTTGGGATGAGAAATGTTCCTTTTTTTGTGATTCTTGTTTCATTGCAATTGACATTTTGATTTGAATTTTTCCTTGCATAATGTTGTGGAAAGATATATATTTATTTTTTCATAGGTTAAAATGGGAAGATACATGGAAACACATGCAAGGAGGGATTAGTCTACTTTACATCATAGTTGTGTTATAGGGACTTGTAAATGTAACAACCTATATTTTGGCCTTAGAATGTTACAACTTTAATTTTTACTTATCTTAGTGATTCATTGCTTAGCATTTGTTGGGTTTAATTAGAATCATATAGACATTTGATATGTCTACATATGGATCTATTTATGTGTTGTGGGATATTATTTTTATCATTATATGTTTATGATGATGATAGTAACTTTGTTGTTTCTTTAAACATGCAAATTGAAATGTGGAACTTTGGTATGTGGATACTAGTTCAAGATTATGTTGTGAATGTATAATAGATGAAATGCATCGTGTAAATAAACACACATTTATTAATTGACCATTAATACAGATAAGGATTGTCATATGAAATTTGTAATGTATTTGCATGGATATGACTCACTATGTGATATCCAAATGACTATAGTGTTGAGGTGACCAAGGCAGGACATGGCATGCAAGACAAGGCATGGCATGGAATGGAAAGACATGACATGACATGGAAAGGCAAGGTAATGTAAGGCATGGCATGACATGGCATGGCATGGCATGGAAAGGAAAGACATGGAAAGGCATGGCATGGCATGCAAAAGGAAATGAATGTCATTGATTGGCATGCCATGGCATAGAATGACATGGAATGGAAAGTGAAGGCAAGACGAGGTGTGGCATGGCATGGCAAGGCATGTCATGGAAAGTCAAGGAAAGGCATGGAAATGCAAGGAAGCATAAGGCAAGACAAGGCAAGGCAAGGAAAGGTAAGGGAACACAAGGAAACACAAAGGAAAGGTAAGGTTAGGCAAGCAAGGAAAGCAAAGGAAAGGAAATGCTACGCAAGCAAGGAAAGAAAAGGAAAAGCAAGGAAAGGTTAGGCATTGATCACATACTTTGTTTTGGACACCCCATCCACTTGGCATCTTGTACATTCATCCATGGAGTTGACTACCTTGGAATTCACACAAGTGGATTTGTTGCATGCATGCACATTATTGGAGGGAACATTACATGTGGACACTTGGCATTTGAATTGGTTTGATACCTATTTTTGGTAGTGTTTCCCCTTCATGAGCATTGTTTGGTGCATACTACTACTATTTTTGGATGAGGAGGAATTGCTTTGGAGAGGCTAATGTCCACATGTTGTAACATGGTCAACCATGGATTGAGGAGAGATCTAACTAATTCATTATTATAATATTTATTTGACTTGTCATGGCATTTGTTGGCAAATAATAATATTTTACTGTATAAGAGAAGAGACTCACTCTATAAACAAGGGTTCTCTCTCTCTCTCTCTCCATTGTAAAGGATGGAGAATTTGAGTATTTAGGAGCTCTCCTCTTGGACTACATTGTAGAACATTTTGGCAAGCTTAATGGAGTATTTGAGGCGTATTTTCATTTGATGTGAGGATTTATTGTGCACTCATATTTTATGTGTTGATTTTGTATTAAGAAACCCTTGTAACATGTTGTGATTGTCATTATAATGAACCATGCTTCATTTTGGATAGAGTAATGTGAGGTTTCAACTCTCTTATTTCTACGGTGATTATGTTAGCCTACATTATTGTTATTATTGGTTCTTGGAGTCTTAACTAGGATGGGTCTTCGGTCTTTTGTCAAATTTAGGTAATGAGAATCATTAATTGCGTATGGATTTAACACTTAACAATATTTTCTACCATAAGAGATTTGTTAATGTGTAACACAATTATTTATAATAACTTTAGAAAATTGAACTATTCTTACTTACATAGACTTTATTAACACTTTAAAAAGTAATTAATCAAATTAAATAAATTCATACATTCATACACATAAAATGTATACACTTTGAAATTCGTACATTCATCAACATAAAATGCAGTAACTATGAGATTCATAAAAAATATGCCATGAAATGTGTGTTTCTGTGTGTGTAGATATATATTCAACATCATCTAAATTGTACATTTTTTACAACATGGAACTTCATGCCCCATATACAAACGACAACAAGTGTTGTGACACAAAAAACAACCATATGGTGGCCTAGATATAAAATGGCAGCCATTGGTCACTCATTGACCAATGCCACCCTCGCCACCCTCAGGAGCATCCTAGAAATCGATCTTTCTTATCTTGGTCGAAGAAGCACCTCGAGTGGTTTTGGGCCTAGGCATGGTTCGTCGCTACAGAGACTACCAAAAGAAAAAACATTGTTATAAGATTTTTTCCATAATGAATTGAAAGGCTTACAAAATGATACTTTGAAATTCAAAATAAGACAACTCACCACATATGGTACTAACAATCATTAGTGTGTTGCCCTCCTTTATGACCCTAATATCTCAACGATGCCACTCTATGCTAGTTACAAGGATCAAATCATGAAATTTAAACAATTATGCATAAAATCAATTCCATTCAAGATACATAAAAATTTATCATCAACACATTATCTCACCGTGAATATCTTGAGCCTCGATGGAGAGTCACTGATAGGTGGAGTGCTCAGCTGTACAACCTACTTCGAAACAAATTCTATTGTGGAATACTCGATGGATGGCACAGATGGAAATGGTGGTGGGGGTGGTTGGAATATGAGTGCATCCACTATGGATGGATGAGATGGAAGAGGTGGTGCAGATGAGTGGACTTTGGGTGCATCCACTGAGGATGCATGGAATAAGAAATATGTTGGGGGTGGGTGGTGATGGAGCCTCATAGATTGTACAAGTGATGGAAGAACCCTTGGCATGAAGTAAGGTAACCCAAAAGTTGTGGGAATATGCCTAGGGAGTGGACTAGTACTATAACTAGAAAAATATCAACAACATGCATATTAATAATATTGAAATATTAGTACAAATTAGTAAAATTTAACAACACAAATACAACAAATTCAAGATTTAAACAAGATTTAAGTCTACACATGATACTTGTGATGCAGGTGACATGTCCATCCTAGGTGGACATTGCTCAACATCGCTTAGTCCCATGACATGCAGAAACACAAGAACATTAAAAATTTGGGGATGCCATAAAATAAAGAAATCACTATGGTGAATTTATCAAATGTGACACATACCTGTGTATGGGGTAGATTGATCAAGAAGGCTACCTTTACTATTACATTAGTGGTGGACACAAAAATTGATGCATCCATGGGGGTAGAGGGTCTGTTATACGGGCATAGAAACTGCAAAACAACATACAATAAAATATTGATTTAAATACATGAAATAGTATACAAATATATAACAATGAAAAACATAGAGATGCTTAAGATACTAACCTCCTCCATTCATCTCTATTATCCATTGGCTTCAATAGGCCCATAACAAGTCTACCCGCAACTCAAGCATCTATGAGGTTCACATGGACTACTACTATGTCCATGTTCCCTCTCCTCACTACACTATATTGTACGAGGTGAAGCTCCAAACCCTCTATCAATATCACTTATATACACCTCCTACCGAGATAATGCAACAAAGATACCATGTTGCACCAAGCTTTTATTCAATGATGATATAGCTACCTGTACATGTTGCAATAGGAGGATGTTGGGTAGGGGGGTTATGCCTTCGCCTGGGGGGATGAGGAAATAACATGGGATCGTGCCTAGCACTCTCTTGATCCTGTGCGGTCCCTCGACCCACCTCCTCGAAGTCACTAATATCGAAATATTCACATGATGACCCGTAATTTTCTCAAAAAATATAAAGGCACCTACATGTTATCACAGGGAGGTTTATTAAATACCATGTACCATCTATCCATCCAATTTTGACTAATTTGTGGATAGATGCACTGGTCAATGAAAATGCATTTCTTGTTTATAGGTGGTTGTTGTCGAGTTCGAGGATCATCAAAAAGAGACATTAGTTCTTGCTTTGAAATACCCAAGTCTCTAACTTGGTTTTTGTCCAGTCCAATGCGGTAAAAATCATACATTCTAGCCCTATATTGAGAAATAGAAGTTAATTGTCCTTGGGCACTTGCAATGGACCTCACAATGACATCCAATGAAGTGGTCAAGGACTCTCTACTAGTTTCTCTCATACCAACGAATTCATTACAAGTGTTCTCAATGTGGCCAACCCCTCATCAATTTGTGTGTCTATGTTGGTTGGTTGTGGTGGGTTGAGGTTTTCCTCACCTTGGTGTGGTAGCGACGGTTTACATTGTCTCTAGGTTCCATTTAATAATATACATTGCAATTTAATAAGGCATGGCATGTAAATTAGGTTGATTTTTTTTTACTTAAAAAGAAAATTACAAAAAACATCAACACATATTTTAAGAAATAAAAAACAAACCTTAAAAATAATCACATTTCTTGTAAATTCTCTATAATTATTTTTAAAGGGGAAATGTTAGGAAATGTAAGAGGTAACTCTGATATTTCTCTATAAGATTACAAATTTATATAATTTAGATTCTTTTAGAATATATTGAATTAATTGAATAAAAGTAAAAATTACTAAATTGGGAGGAAAATAAGAGAAACCATACATATGTTTGATTGGGACATGGTGGCAAGATATTGACTTTGTTGCTCCTCTCTATTTTCTCAATAAAGGTAAAAACGTGAGCACTATGTGTGCAAATGGGCACAAATCACACTTGTTTCCCATTAAAAAGAGTATAACAGAAGAACATGTGCAAGTTCTTAGGAATGTGCATGTGTTCATGCCAAAAAACCTATATCATTAAGAACATGTGTGTGTTCCTGAAAACACACATGAGTTCCTCTGAGTGTGTATTCCTCATGCTCCTCTAAGTGTGTATTCCTCCTTACCCCCTTACCACTTTTATGTCCACCAACTTTGTACACACATATATATTTACTCTAACATCTAAACAATTTTATAATATTTTAAAATAAAATAAAATCAATATCTTTTAAAAACAATTTAAAAATCAATATCTTCTAAACATTATAATTATCTTTTAATATAATTTTCTTTAATCCACACTTTATAACTATCTTTCAAAATAATTATTTATATTTTACTTGTTATTTTTTTATCAAACTACTTTTGATAAATCTATTATTTTACTTTCAAAAATAATTACTAAATATCTTTAATAAAAATCAATACCAGGATACTCGTGACATGGCATTTATTAGTTACTTTATTTCTCATCTCATTTTGTCAATTATAAATATGAATTTCCCTTTATATCTTAACTATATGGAATAATTATCTCTAGTATAAAACAAAGTGGACATACCATTAGAGCAATGGCCCATTTTAGTAAGGATGCTTACTTAATTATATTAATTTATGTGTAAGGGACGATCATAAATGTTGTAAGTTTTTTTTTTCAATTATATCGTGGGATGAATTAATTTGAGTTGACATATTTATATGTTTTTTTTTTAAGTTTATAGGTTTAAATCCATAAATCCATAAAAAAAAAAAAAGAGAGTAGGGTATTTATATTTATATATTTTAGCATTGAAATTAATTAAAATTATATTTATATATATTAGCATTGAAATTAATTAAAATTATTATTTATAATTTATTTTTTCTATAAATAAGATTTCATAAACTAATTATTGATAAAACACAATTACAAATCATTAAACACAAATTCATTAAATTATAATGAAAAATCAATATTTGTATCAAAATTTGCAATTTATTAGAATGGATTATGATGAGAGGAATAATAAGTTCACATTAATAAGTCAAAAGGTTGACAAAGAAGTAGTGTAGCGCCACTATGCGATACACTTGATTGTGATTGGGATCACGTGGACTTTCTCAAGCATAAGTGCATAGAGGACATGGACATTGACAATGACAAAACTTAATTGCATTTAAAGGTATGCGAAAAGTATTGCTGGGAAACTCCAATACTCCTTTGTCAACCTTTTGAGTTATTAGTGTGAACTTATCATTCCTATGTAAACCATAATCATAATCTTCAAATACTCTTTGTAGATAGATTTTTAATTGTGGACAGGGCATTAATACTAGGAAAGAATTATTGGGATCTTGGGTTACTCTTTTTCTGGTCTCCAAATTAAATCTAGATATACTTATGTTGTTTGGGGATTCTTGCATCATCATAGACTGGCTTAAAAATAAAAGCAAACTACAGGTCACCATTCTTTTTGGCTAGAAGGAAAGGATTACACAACTCCAATCATCTTTCATCAAGCTAAACTTCAAACATACTTATCAAGAAAACAACAAAGAAGTTGATTCACTCTCCAAGGCAGCACTCAAGAAGAAAGATGAAATCATTACCTTCAATCTCTCGGTGGACGAGAACGAGGGCCCCACACATGTTCTAAAATTATTTTAGGACATCAGACATATATATAAATAGAGATCTAATCAGTCTTTGAGACTATCTTCCCAGTAGAGCACAACCATATTTCTATCCTCCAATACAATTATTGTTTTGACAGACAGAACTAAATTTATGTAATGACCAGCATGGATTGTGTTGTCGGAAGAGTCGACTGTAGGATGTAATAGAGCCAAGCCATACCACATTTTAAATGAAATAATAAGTTATCACTAGGAACTTGACTTAGGTTTCATGCAAGTAAATTTCGAGATAACCACGAACCACTTTTGATTAGAAGATGCCCCATCCAACCCGAGAGGGATCTCTCGAATATATGTCACGATAAGATATTCAATAAGATTAACAGTGGGAAGATCTGTGGGTAACAGAAAGTTTAGAGGTTTTTAGGGTTCGTGGTTTGGACCGGGAGGTATTCAATTGGGCATGGAGTCAAATGATCAAGCAAACAATAAGAGTGATTCAGAAATGGAAATCCATGGAACAGAGGCGAGGTAGAAGTTGATTATAGGGAGAAGGATTTATAAAAGTATGGCAGCAGAATAGAGAGAAAACATATCAAAATGCAAGGAGCACTTAGCAATGAATGAATTCCAAGCATAAATCAGTGGAAAGAGATGGTTGGGACAAAGCATCTATCCAAGGATGAATTCTGAACCTTCATATCTCTACAAGAAAGAACCTATAACATGTCCCGCAATAGAGCATCTAACAAATAGATGAATTCCATTACAAACACAGTCACAAATCAAGAAGAAAATGGAAATAAAACCAAGTGAAATGATGCAAAAATGAAGCAATAAGACATTCTTTGCAAACAACATCACAAGAATCTCTGATATAGATCGAAAATGCTCTGCAGTCTTTTATTAAAAATGAAAATAAATGCTACAGACCAGGAGTACTACTCCTGACACTCGTTTTCCCCCTTTCATTCTTCAAGAAGATGCAATAATATAAGTCTTCTACCCTCTTTCGAATAACTGAAAAATGATTCGAATTACAAAAAGAAATTTGTCTAGAAATGAACAAGTATTGAGGTCGAATTTCCTCCAAAAAATTACCATCAATTTCAGAAACTTTCTGCCATAGAAAATGGGCCAAACTGCTGAAAACTGGGGCTGCAGTTATGGTTCTGTATCTCTCGAATCGTGATAGTTGTGTATAAACTGAAAGAGGATTTTGTGCATCTATTTGTTCTGAGAAAAAAACTCTCTCAGTTCCCTGAGATCCGTTTCCATTTTCCCCAGATTTGCCTTTTACAAACATGTGTCAAAACATGAAAATATGAGATCCGAAAATTAGGGCTCGGAGATGGATTCAATTCTCCCAATATGTGACACCTGTAGGAAAATTGAGAGACAATATTGATATTTGATGTTTTAGGCAAAAAATCCTCCAGCCGTTTCTCAAAATGACCCTTCAGTCGCTCAGAATCATTATTTGAAAATGATGACTCAACATGGTAAAAAATGCCATATTTCTGGAAACGAACCTCATCTTGTGGGGGACTTTTGACTGCCTTCCCAAGCTCCAAATGAAATTCTGAAGAAACCACTAGAAATCTTAGGATATTTAGATGTCGATCGACTATTAGAACGTGGAAAATGGCCTCTCCAAGGCTGATAAAAATGGTTTTCTCCCAAGGCAGTTTTTTGCATATGAAAAATCTGCGATTTTGGTGGCTAACAGGCCGAAAACAAGGGTATCTTACCTGCCAAAAGTCCTGGCTTTCGATGGCTAACAATGCGATTTCAGAGCGCCATAAGCCACCGAAAGTTCCGAAACCCTGATTTCAGGTTTCAGGTTTCGGGAAAATGGGCAGTGGTCAAAATTTTTATGTCGGCCAAACCCCCGACTACCAAAAACCCGAAATGGTGACATGGCAGTTTTGTAAAACCTTATTATGGCAATTTTATGCCGTTTATTTGCATTCTTTTTGCACCTACTCGTAAGCTCTTCCTCCATGTGACTTAATGCATGGCACTTGAATGCTTGGTCTCAATCGATACACTTTCGACAGCTAATAACATATAAAACCTGAGATTTAAACTACCAAAAATCCACACTTTCGATAGCTAAACACTATAAAGAGAACAAAATTATACTTCTAATATAATTTGGGGAAAAAGTCCACGTGATATCTATGCATATTAAAAAGCAATTTTGTAACCACAACATTCTTGCACAATAAGTAATATACATTAGGCATTTATAACACCTAATACACATTAGGTATTTATGGAAAGATTTTTAATTTATCTATATGCATTTTTGAGATTACTTCAAAGTCACTTTAATTATTATTAAATAAAGAATTCACTTTAATTTTTATTAAATAAAAAATATTTGTTATGATTTTAATTATTATTGAATAATATTTAAAATATAATTAAATAAAAAATTCACTTTAATTATTATTAATTAAACAATATTTCATATGATTTTAATTATTATTGAATAATATTTATTATAATTTAAAAATGGATGAATAAATTTAAAATAATAATAATAAAAATAATTATTTTATATATATTTTTAATATAATTTTGTTTTTTATATTTAAATGGTTATGGAATAAAATTAATTTATATGTTATTTTTATAAAAGATAATTAAATATAAAATTTAATTAAATTAAAGGTATTGATTATATATATATATATATATATATATATATATATATATATATATATATTAAATAAAAAAGATTTAATTCCTCAAAAAAAATGTCACCTTGTCTGAAAGACGGAACTTAACAGATGGTGACCTTTTATTTTAGTTGTATTATGGCAAAAAAAGCCACCACCTGTTCCGCCAAACATTTGGAAACCGGAACAGGTGGCAGGGTAATGTAGTGCATGAAGTGTCTGAACATGCAAAAAATTCATCATTTATTTGCAAAAAAAGTGCATAGATCTAAAAGGAAAGGATTAAACATCAAAAGAACTAGTAAAACCTATGTTTTCCTAAGTGTCACCTTGAGGAGTGAAGACGTAAGGTTGCGCGCAGGTCGGGCATTGTTGTTGGATTTGTGAGCTTGAAAACACTTCAAACAGAATGTCGAGTCAATTGTTGAGTAATGTATGCCTATGAAGTTGTTCATGCATATCCCTTCACATCTCTAAGATGAGCTCCAGATGCTCTGGCGTCGGGAGGCAAGTGGAATGTGAGTCTCAGACTAGAGCGACAGAGGGCAGTGAAGGTTCTGTTGGGAATTTAGCCCACATAATCTCTTTCTGAATTAAACAAGTCACCCCGTCCATGGAACATGTTGTAGCATGGGCATAGTGACTGGTGTTAGGCGGGTCATGGGGGCTCGGAACTGTGTAAAGGAGGGAATCTGATGGAACCATAATTGGCTCTTCTCGAATTTCTTCCTCTATAAAGGCCATTGGAGGCGGATTTTGCTCCATATCTCAGAAAATCAGAGAGGTCGAGGAAGCCTGTGAATGTGACGTTGTCTGGTTGCATAGTTATACTAGGAAGGCCCTCTCTCAGGCTTATCGTGCTCCTATGGTATGGCGGTGAGGGAAAACCATACTGAAAGTTGCTAGAGAAAATGCAGAGCAAGGAGAATGATGGGAGCGAAGCTCAAATGCAATAGTTGAGCCAAGTGGGAGGAACCATAACATACCTGAAGGGAGTGGTGAGATGCCAAGGGAGGAGTTGAAGTGACCTTCCACATGCCTCCCGTACCCACCATCGTCCATCCACCATGGCACACTGAAGACTTCATTAAACCTGCACGAGGGAACTCTCGAGCTTTCCGTGAAATGATTTGAATGCTACGCTCTATACGATAAATGAAAACAAAAGCGATGACATGCTTCTTTAATGTAGTTCTTTGCATCCTATCAAAGTATGCACTCCATCCGAGGGTTTATACATATAAATATAAAATAAATTTATATTAAATTTTATAAATTAATATTGAGTAAATTATAATTTAGATTATTAAATAAATTCAAATAATAACAATTAATTCAAATTTTACTTGATAAATGAGTTAAATAAATTAAATTTTTACTTTTGTTTTCATTTAATAACCATATAGCAAGATTGACGCAGTTTTCATTTAATATTCCCAATTATTATTAATTTTTTTACCTGTAAATTTAACATTGACCTACCAAGTAACATATTGATTAGACAAATAAAATTGAAATCATATTGTGTGATACTAAAAATAAACAATATTTGTTATTATTTTATAAATTTTTAATAATAAATAAAATTTAAAACTCAAATTTATATATTTTAATATTTTATAAGAAATATTTAATTTTAAGAGATTTGATATTTTTTAATACTTGATAAATTCAAAATTAAAATAAATTTGTATTAATTTTATCACTAAAAAAATTAAACTTAAAATTAAATTTAATTAAATAATATATTAAATACTTACTTCAGTATTTATAACATTAAATTAAATTCTAATCTTTTCAAAATTTTAATTTTATTACTAAAAAAATAACTTAAAATTCAATTTAATTAAATAATATATTAAATAAAAATTTACATAATTATAAAATAATAAAATAAAATATAAAATAAATTTATTGTTTATATAAATATTTATAATATTACATTAAATTTTATTTATTTTTATTTATGAATTAATTAGAAAAATTAAATATAAAAATTAATTTATTAAATAATATTAATTGCAAAATAGTTGTAAGCCTCACTCAATTCTAATAAAATTTAATATATTAAATATAAAGAAACAAACAACTCTCAAGTCTAAAACATGATGAATTCAAATAGAGTAAAGCTTAATTTTATTACATGATGATAATAATAGTTCACTAAGATCGAATTACCAAATTGATAATTAAGCCGAAAGGCTTATACCTATTGACAATGGGCAGATTTAATAGGGGTTTAGTGCTTAATAAGTTTTCTATGGACAGGATTAAATATGGCTTGAATATTCTTAGTAGTCACACAAAATAAATGACTGTGATTTCAATCATTAACTTCCTAGCTAATCATATTTACCTAATCATATTTAAAAATTATTTTGATAGCTAACAGATTGCCACCTAAGTGATTAACAAAAATTAAAATATTAA